>JAQPZY010000964.1:600000-855772 GCA_029931535.1 Margaritifera margaritifera
CCTCCTAGAATGATAGAAGGAGATGTGCACCCCAGCCTGTTGTGCTCGCATCCGTACAAAGCGTCAACTTCGGAGGAGCTTGTGGGCATACTTCATCGTCTCTAGAAGAATGTGACGACGCCGACGCCTCTTGTACAATCTGAGATGTAGCTGGAGAAGATTGCCTGAAGTGGTGGCTAACCATACTAACAGATAATCCCGATTGGGATATGGTAACTTATTGACGATCACTAAGTAAGTCCTCCCATCACTGAGGCCCACTGACTTTTGATTCATCCAGTGCATATATGACATGTGTTTCAGAAGTGGCAACCCACTCATGCTAGACATGTACTATGGTTGTCATCCACACCTTTCCGGTGTTTAAATCGTTTGCACTGATTCAACCCATGGTCTAAAATCTGTAAAACGAACACAAAAAAAACAGACAATATTATACAGGTCCATTTAGCCACATGTCTTGCTTTATGAACTCCAAGAGTGGACATTACTGGGCTACTACACTATATTGTGGAAAGTTACCTGTAAGAACAGGGCCCACTTGGCAGCCTATCCAGGTAAATATATTGAAGTGTCGCTTTTAATAAGTACGAAGTGGACTCTATTATATAAATTATCTGGTGCAAAATTACCTGTAAGAAAGGTCGAAGAGACTGCCTATACGGGTAAAGTAATTGAAACTTCACTTTTTTATAATATGAAGTGGACGCTGTGATTATAAACTATCTATAGAAAACTTACATGTATCTGACCCAAGCGGAAATTTTATAGCGATACACATGCAGCGTCGACTAAAATAACCGCTGCAACTCAGAGTTTCTACAACACAAACATTGTCTGCACAACAAAATAAAGCTATTAAACATATTACCAATGTCCCAAGGCGAGAGGGCGCACTAGCAACCCACTCGGGTAAGTACAAATGGGCGCATTTGTTTATGTTTACAGCAAAGTTGTAATTCTACAATAGATAGAAAGACTTTGTCTTCGAAAGAAAGGAGCAAGAACAGGTTGGAAATATAGATGGAGAATACTTTCATGAGAAGAGAAACTCTTCCAACTTGCTCTAATGTTAAATATCAATTCCAAAATTCTTGAAGATGGTTTGCGAGGTCTCTCATTAGGAGAGAGCGTGCTACTCAGAACGAGCAGCAGTATTAACTAAAGTATTCATGAGATTTGGCATCAATCGCTGTATCAAGAGGAGATCACTCTCTCTGATTACCACTTATGTGGGCAGACAACTTTTAGCTTTCATAGCTAAACATTTCAGCTTGGGATGACTAAATTTGCGAGGTAGTGGTAGTACTCCTAAGTTATTATGATTGGGTAATGCATTTGAAGAAGAAAGGTGGCATTATGTACTCACTTTTCGGATCGCTCAAGTTGTAGGGTGGAATTTCGAATATTTTCTGCAAAGTTTTATTCAGTCCTAACCACGTTGGAAGCCAGTTATACATTACAATTTTCTACAAAAGACAAAATGTGCATTGCTGTTATAATTTTTACTTTCAGCATTTATATAGTTATTGAGTGACGAAAATATAATACAGCGTTTTAAGAAACAATATTTATCTGTTTAGATACTACATTTATTAGATTTGGTCATTTCAAAAAAATGCAAGAAAGCTGTTATGTCAAGAACAGACCTACACATAATATGAGTATGCCGTTTTTATACAAACCGGAAAATAATTATCAAGGATATTCGATGTAAACTCATTTAAGAGGTAAGACTTACCACATCTTGAATATAAGTATATATTTATCTATCTGGATGACTGGTTCGAATGTTAGATGTTTAGAAATTTGCTACTAATATAGGTAAAAAAATATGTTTCCTGTTTATTTAATATTATTTTCTACATAAAAACTGCATGTGCAAGAGGATGAAGATAAATAAAACGTACATACAGGGATTAATTTATTTTACAAAATATGGTCAGGTTTTCGATTTTTTTAACCTTTTTGCAAGAAGATTAATGTTAGGTGATTTATGTTTTAAATAAGGTAGTTCAGTGGTTGCTCACCTGGTGCTGCGCGATGACAAACTTCCGGGCTTCGTTGAAAACTTCTTCATCAGTGTATTCTGGATGATTTGTGGCAATTTCATTGGCCTTATAATTATGCCATCGAAACCAAAGTACCCCAAATGCCAAGAGGAAAGGATTTTCATTGCCTCTTGGATTTCCAAGCCCTGAAAAAGTTGGCGTTTCTATGTGTTTGTATATTAAACAAAGAAAAAACAAAAACAACAAATTATGATAAAAAAAATAATTTTGGGATCCAAATAAACTCTTGAATCGATATGGAATGAATAACTATTTACTAATTACCTAGTGGACCTTTCTACCAATGCAGTATTTAACAAAATGTATCTCCTTCTAATGGAAACTGTGATAAAAGAGAAGGATTCCTTAATACAATGCCTCAGTACCTCTTGTCGTTATTTAAAACTGACAGATTATTCATCTGATTTCTTCTTCTCCCTAACAAAGAAACTGTTCATGTTAAGTAACGAATCTTTGTGCTGCGGAAAGGATTGGTGAGTGGGGCACCCATATCTTCGAAAATCGAATTATGTACAATGACATGGCCGAAATAAAATTCCATTAAAATGTACCCATTTGTAATTGACACATATCTACTGGAAAAATGCTTCTGAGACTGGTTAAGGACTATATGGAATATATACATTAACCGAAACGATGCCGTTAAATCGAACGGATTCAAAACGCAAACCGTCCCACATCTGCACATCATAAACTTACATATGACAACTATTTATATGTAATTTATTAAGAATTTAAACATGAGCAATCTGTACCTCACTCAACTTGTGACTGTTTAATTTGTTGTTCGTCTTTTATCTCTTATTATGACTGGATATGGTTTGTTAGACATATCTTTGTTTAATATATCTGATAATTTAGGTAAAGCATCTTTAGGATCATCATGACATTTTTTGTACTGCTAGATATATGTGCAAGATAAATAATGCAACCGGACGTACCTCTGGACGAGCGCATGGGATTTTTATGTAGTTTCTACAATGACTAAGAAAAATGTGCAGTGGCTTACAAGCCTGAAACAGTGTTTCTTTCAAATAAAATGTTGCTCATCAAAGGTTCTGTTAACGAACATGTTTTTCAAAGGTATACAATACAGTTTTCAGAAATTTTTGTCAGCATTATCAATAATGCAACATCATGTATAATGTGTGGTAGAACCAATTCCCGTCACCTTCGACTTTTCCTAGCGATGCCATATTCGATGTTAAAATCAAACATACTTTAAGGCAAGTTTTAACCAAAAAATCAGTCCTCTGAAGCAGAGATGTCAAAATGTATCCTTTACTTTGAATGGTTAGTACCTTTATCACAATTAGCAATATACATGTCCGTTGACTTTTTAACTGATTTTGTAAACGTTTACAAGCAGTAAACTAAACTAAGCCGTTTACAAGGGTAAACGTTGCAGCCTTAGCTGGCAGTGGCAGTATATTCAATTCATTATCGTCATAATGTACTTAAAAAGTTTAATGATATAATATGTGTGTGTTTGTGTGTGATGTCCTTAATTTACCAAACGGGCGGATAGAGAGCCATGTCCGACTCTCTAAAACTAAAAGATCATAATTTGTCAAAGAATTATTTTACTGTGGCAGATAGTTCATGTATAAGAATTGTTATTAAGAATTTTGGGACGTTGTGGCTCAATTCATGTAAATTTTGGAAATATTTTGAGGACCTGAACTTAAGATCTGCAATTTGCACAGGAGGTTTTCACAAACGGTATGTAATCTGATTGCTCTTTTTCATTTGTATGAGACACTACAGTAACTAGATTTTAGCTGGAAAAATACAAACGGTTTGCCCACACAGCAGGTGATATATCTACAATTTTTACAAGTACAAAAAACGGATATGCACTTGACTTGAATGGCACAATATACCAACAGACTATCTGCGTATGCACACCAAGGTCAAATGGCTTCTGCCTAATTATGCTAACAAGGTTGTTACATCAAATTCTATGTCGCAAAAGTGTACATAAGAAAATAATAATAATAATGCAAGAATTATTGCAAAGCAGACAATTTTCATCAGATTTTCTGTACATGCATAAATATATGTCTACCAGTTTGTATTTGTTTATGTACGATTGTTGTTGCGTATATATGAAATTTTGTTGCGTATTTATGCAAATATGGTCTTCACTAAAAAAAAAATCCAAAAGCACCCCTCCTCCTCTAAAAAATGAAACAAATACAAATTACAAAAATCGCTAATAACGCATGGAATATGCTTACATGTGATATACAGATGCATATAAACATATTTACCAAATTTAATTGGCATATATCAAGTGTTAGCTAACAAGTTAGCTGGGGCGGACGGACGTTAGGACGAACAAATGTAGATAAGGAAGGACAGACGAACAGAAGCAACTCAAGATGACGCCACAAAAGTTCTAGAAAAGGCATGACAAATGTGTTTATCTTTTGAAAAAATCTAAAAAAGAAATCTTTCAAATATATATCTACTTACTCCAGAACCTATTGACGGGTTTGAGAACATGTTCCCGGGGAGGGGGAGGGTTTGCCATCGGAAGACGGATGCTGTTTTTGGCGGGGAAACTATCCTTAATATCAGCATTAGGGTCCAGGGCTGCTAGCCGGCCCCTTAATGGACCGTCCTTAAATTCTCGGAGGGAATCTGTCCATGCCTTGGCCGTGCCGTAAATAAGTCCGCCGTCAAGGTACGGTGTGATCTCGTTCAACTGAGAAATATGACAAAGACTAATGAGAATTTACTATAAGATGTTGAAATAAACAAAATAGTATGAAACATTGTTTATTGTGACACCTTTGTACCTTATTAGTCGGATTATGTGAGGCAGCATTTTGGATATGGTAAAGATTATCTTTATCTCTCAACACGTGACAAGAAGCCTTTTTTTACCAATATTTTTTTAAATCAAGAATGAAAGATTGTTATTGGTTTTTGGAACAAAAAAATGCTTGTTTTATTTTTCTACGTGGATATAAAATCATTTTTGTCTTCTGGCATATTGCTACAAAAGTCTATTTGAACCTGAGAGCTGCTCATGTCTTAAAACATTATCTCAAAATCACAGGATAGAGGTTAGGCATGGTAGTTTTTGGGTAGATATAAGATTAAAAACAAGTGTATATTTTTTTTGGAATGTAATGAATATAATAAATTAAAAAAAGTTTATTGTACATCAACAGTTACTTTTGGCATAGACCCAGCACGTGTAAAAATCTCAGCTTAACAAAAGCAAGAGCAAACAAACAAAACAAACAAGTAATATAAGCAATTAGCAAACTGGCAAAGTTTTTTTAATGCAAATAAAGGAAAAAACAAAGTCTCCTTACAAATATAATATGTCGACTGAACTTCAACTCATTCCGAGTTAATGATATACCATCACTATATCTTCTTTAAGGAAATCATACTTTTGCAATATTATTTGCATACTCACAGTATTTTCCCTGTTAACTTTGCATGTATGAGTGTTAAAGGTTTTGTCCTATGATGTGTTTATGTTTTGACTTACATTATTGTGTTATTCCTCTTATTATACGTAGAATCATGTATTTTGAACTACTGTTGCGATGCGATAAGTATCATGGTACGAAAGTCATGATGCAATATGTAATACGGTACGAATGTTCTGATACGATATGTTCCACGATACTGATTTCATGTGAACAACTTTGATGGGATTGAATATCATACATTTGTATTTATATCAACTCACTTGCTCTCAGATCTTTCAAAAACAAATCTTTGTGTATGAAATCATTAAACAAATCATGAAACAGCACAATTTAAAATATAAATCATTATCAAAAATTACTTTTCTAATCCTGAAAAGTTCATGCACGTGTAAATGTCAATAATTTACAAAATTACCCGTAATTACAATTTGTTCTCGTATTGCATGTTGCCTATTGCGATAAGGTGGTAGCAATAAAATATATCGTATCGCCATAAAAATAATTATCGATATTCACTATACATATCGCTTTATCACTGACAAGAAGCATGTAAATGTTTGTTTTTGTTTTTTCTATCACGGAAAACTTATAATGCAACCAGTGCACCAGATATACCTGCTGTCTAGGGTTATTAGGCGACATCCCCGTTCGCTGGTCATATCTCGTTCTGTGCAACGGCAACTCAATGTTTCCTTTTCTTTCTGGGTCATATGCATGCCCCGGGGGCACGGGAATATTGAAGAACTCTCTCGGACATCCCGGTCTCTGGGCGTCCAAAATTTCTTCTACTACCTGCTGACCTATTGAAAAGAGATACACCAACCTCAGAATCTTTACGGTGATAAAAGAGGTTTAAAAAAAAAAACTGACGATTTTTACAGCTCACAATATCTTACAGTACCATGGAGTTTAAATTATTGCTGAAGTACCTAAAATGGAACTTGTATATTGATTGAGCTTATCACTCCTGGTATGAAGGCATTTCCTCTTAATGCTACTATTTTCAATAGCATTATAAGAATGTTAGAAAGCACGTTGCAAAAATAAACTAATGAAAAAACTAATAAAAAGCTATATTGTTCAATATTTCGTGTATTCACCCAGTGTATTAACATAATGTTGGCAATATCACGTGATTAACGTCACAGCTTCTCAAAACTGATAGGACGTATCTTGAATCAACTGCATAAAATCACGAAAGGAATACACAATATATATATGTGTGTGTGTGACATTTTGTCTGAAATTTTATGAAAAATTACAAACATATCCACCAAAGAAAAGGCTGTTAATGTTACGAGAATGTGTAGCTTTCTGTATAGACTCTATGCTATTAGGTCTATGGATGAAAATGTGACGGATCAAAATTGAATTTTGAACCTATCGTAGTGGTATGATGATATTAGAGAAATTACACACTCATGGATGAAATCCACTTGCAGGATTGTTCCATCCAATTGTCAGAATACTTCTCCTTTAGCATTATTTTGATCGAAAAAATATAGGCAAAACTGGGAGACGGTAAAAGTGGAAAAGAAGAGGTGGAAATGGGATATATAGGCTCGATATGTTACCCGATCCCGACTATATCAAAATTTGTAAGTAAAAAAACTATATCAAAATTTGTAAGTAAAAAGATAACAAAGAAAAGAGAGAGAGAACAAGTTATGTAAGTGAGCATAACGTAGAAATGTACAACTGGGTGATAGAGTAATAAGAAATGAAGAAAAGACAATGCAGGTGAACATTATGTTATCACACAAGCAATAAATAAATAAATAAATACAAATAAACACAAGAAAAATAAATAGAAAAACTAATGAAGAAATAAAGAAAGAAAGTACCAAAGTAGACCAGGAAAGCCGTCCTGTTCCGAAGTGATCCGAGTCCAGCCGGTCCTTCATGCACTTCCTTGCTAATGGTCAAGGGGTTGGGGCGATTCTTGCCCGAGGGTTCGTACACACCATCACTAAATGCTACTGGGCTTCTCCTTAACAGCTGCCCATCTGGAAGGTATGGTAAGACACGTTGTATAATCTTCTGTGATATGGGTTAATATAACATGTAACGATCTCAATCATTTCCTTCTAAAGTCTGAACAAAATGAATCAGGCTGTGAATGAGAGATCGCTACATGGCATATTACCGGTTTTGTTTCCTCAAAAAAACCCCAATAAACTATACTTAACATTTATCCCTCCAAAATGTGGAATAACCCTAACAAAGTTTCGTGCTTTGAATCATAAATTCCCGCTGAAACACCGAAGAAGACAAGATTTGAACTGTGTGCCTCGTAAGATATAGATGATAATTCCATGATCTTTTAAGAAGTCAACATTTTGCTATATCAATGAAACTTTGTGTTCTTAAATATATCTTACAAATATAAATACAGTAACGATTAAATTTTGAGTTGTTAAGTAAATACTACTAATGCTATAGTACTGAATAGATTAAAGGGAAATCCGGACTAAGGTATATTATGTGTTCAATCAATAGAGACTGTTTTATTTATTACATCTGCAGAACCTAAATTACGAGAAATCAGATTCAGTATTTCAGACACAAGAGGTTCTCCATTTTTTCGTAAACAGCTCTGCATTTGTGAAGTGCCACCATCATTTCCGGTTAATGCAATCTTCGAGCTGTCAGGTCTATTGAACTCGAACCGATCGTCGTCTGTATGTATGTGAGTGTACGACAGAGAGATTAAGTGTGTATAGCAGCATTGCAAGTGAGAGTACATTTTCAATCGCAAATTATCGAGCACGCGGTTTTATCATTTTTTAAAACCCCCAAATATAATGTAATGAATGAACAACTGTTATCCTAAGTTTCATCTAGTTCATAGTGCCTATGATCGCTTATAATTAAAGTTGTCACGTGCTGTGAGTGATGTATGACGAGATAAGTTAACCATTTCAAATGACACGTTTTGTGCTTCATCAAAATGTTGACCAGATTTGTGAAATGCGATTCGACATATTAGGATGTAGGCCTACTCAAACTAACTTATAAAACAAATAAAAGAAAGGTAGCAATAATAGTATTTGTATTTTTTTCATATAAAAATTAACTTACCCATTTCTAGTTAATTTTTTTTTAATCGGTCTCTGACACTAACATGATTTTGATTGAGAAGAGTGGATCTTATATTGCATAGGTTTTGTTATAACATATGCGTGAAGAAGAATTGATTTATCGCTTACAAAATTCATAATTATTTTCCATATTTGTTTTTATTTAATATCCGTCTTAATAAATATAGGGTGCAAAATGTTGTATCTACAAACAATATTGATGTATCTCCGGAATGCAGACAGGTATAAAACAGTGTCAATTCCAGCCATTATAGCCAGTGAGCTCAGCCAGTGCGACATCATTGGAAGAGAAAGAAATTTACTTTAGTTCAGCTCGGAGCACATGGATAGAGCCAACGTGGCGCGGCCTTGTAATAATGAAACTTTGGCCTATATCTTTGTTATCAGATTAGCCACAACTCTGAAATTTTTTATAGTAGGTTGGAATTGAATGAGGATTAATATAGTGATAATAAGTTTGATTGCAGGATTTTCCCTTTAATTAACTTTACTGAATTATATTTAAATCATTCTTATTCATATGAAAACTAATGTAATGGTTACTATGACTAATAACTTAATCTTATCACGGATACTTGTATTGCTGATCAGACGAACCCTTTCTCCCTGTTTCTCTTCTTTTTGTTCTTTCTTACCCTACTATATACCACCACGCATACTTATATACATTAGAGACTTATATAACACATATGTCTCTGTATACATTTTCACCCAGCGTCATCTGTCTTATGTTAGACCTAAGTTGGAAATAAAATTATGTTATGTACATGATGCTGACTCATTAACAAATAAGTCAAAATACTAAAATTTAAATCGGCAATTTCCTCCCAGATATAGGATAAACCGATAGAAAAGAAAACTCGTTGGGGAATTTCCTTGCAGATACAAGATAAACCGATGGAAAGGAAAACCCATTACACATAAATTTAAGTGACATGTAATAAAACTATCTGAGGAGATGATTCACTGATGCGAACCATTGTTAAATTCTTAAAATATAATAAAAATTATTATTATCAGTAGTAGTTGTTGTTGTTGTTGATTTGATGTTTTAAGGCACAGCAACACAAATAGGTTATTTAGTGCTGAGGCAATTGGAGTAAAGTGCCCTGCCCAAGGACACACTACAGTAGCCGACGAAGGCTGGTCTGATGTTATTATTCGAACCCGCACCCTTCAGTGCAGCACGCTAACCACTGAGCCACCGCTCCTCCTCCTCCTAGTAGTTGTATTAGTAGTAGTAGTAGTAGTAGTAGTAAAAAATAGGAATTATGTATCCTGGTAATTTTACTACTATTTATTTATTTATTTATTTATTTGTTTTGTTGATGCTTCCATTCGTGGTAGCCAAAATAGATATTTGCAACTAATTGTTGCAGACGACTACCGAATTTTATGTAAATAACTTTTTCAGCTACTGCATTTTTCTTTTTTTTTTTTGTTGTCATTTGTAAGAAAGATGCATGATACGTGATTATTAACAAAATTTATATACTTGGTGTAATTCTGACTACAACTGAAAATATTTTGGTGGTGACCTGGCGTTTTGCGTGTTGGAGAGAGAAAGAGAGAGAGAGAGATTGTATGTATATATGAACATATGTCGTATCGTTTAACGGCGCCTTAGCACAATAGCGGATATACGGTACCAACTAAAACTAAAGTTTATACAATTTTTAAAAAATATGGAATTGGTAAAGGTAATACTGTAACACGCACAGGGGTTTCTCTACCGAACGAATCAAACACCTGCGTGAGATTGGACTGGAAGTCCCTTGTTTTCCCCCATTTCCAAGGACTTCCCGACAACATTCGTTGTCAACTGGAAGTTCTCGTAACGCGCCAAGACTAGAAACAATTTTTCTCTAATCAATAAATGAATGACCACAATGTCACAGCTATAACTTCACGATTGCATGGCTTTTCCTTATTAGCATGTCGTGGCATGAAGCACATAACACAATTCAGGCACCCAATGCAGGGAACTATTTTCCGATTCCATCCATGGGTCAATAAAACAACTGTCTGAACCTCATTTCGCATGTGCACTTCCACCAAATGCTACAATGAAAGGCATCTCCAAAGAAAGGGATGACCTCTTCCCAATTATTCCATGGCACAAAACAGTCGTTCTTGTCACAATATCTCCCACCGAAAGGCACAATCAATAATCAACACCTCTGAATAAAATAGGGACTACTTGGCTCTATGCCCACTTATACTAGTCTGACCCCATCTCAAACTGCGAAACCAATCCTCGAGATTGCAAAGTCTCTTAAAAACTCTAAGTATGACGTCTGTTCCTAGAAATTGGCTAATTACTCGGACTGGGATATATTTTCCCAACACCGACTTCCCATAATCAAACAACTAATCACTAAAATCTAACGAACCTATAAATGGAGACTTAAATACAAATGGAACATACCCAAATTTATTACAATACATTTAAACTCCTTCAAACATATGGTCAAAATGTTTTTATATAAACCACATTCCCAAATTGTATATAAACAAATTGCCCCCGAGCGCCGGGCGAGTGGTGGGGGCGCCGTCGGGAGGTTTTTTTGTAGCAGTAACCGGGGCGTAAATTGGGGGGGGGGGGGGGTTAGTGGAGGTTGGCAACTGACATAAAAACTGTTCTCTGTGGCAAAGTAGGGGCGCTACTAAAGAATATTGCCCCCGGGCTAACCATTGCGCCGCCACTGCACATTCCCTCAAAAAGTCCAAGATTTTCTCGGGTGGTATATTATTATACAGTTTTTTCATTGAGTTCACATCAAAATAAAATACTTCTGCCTCACAAGATGAAAATCAACACACTTGATAAGAACGTGTTCTACTGTCATGGTATGTACTTTGGTAGAGTTTCACCCGTTTGGAGGTATGCATAAGACGGATATGTGTGCTCGATATGCGATCGGCACAATACCACCTCATCTCTGCGATTTGTTCTCTCCACTCTCCAATAGTGGGTTTGATGCTCTGAAGTTTGTGGAGTTTACATTCCACATCTTTTGTCAAGTATGAAAAACATGCTAATTTATACAATATAGGGCATCTTCCATTCGGAAATGGGTAACTGAATGCAGCTTTGACTGCTGTATCTGCCATTTTATTACCCTTTATACCAACAGTATAGAATACTTTTTTCAGAGTGTATGAGCAAACCACGTTTCTGTAATATATGGCATATTAAAGGGTTGTCAGATTTAAGATTTCGCAAGGCTTTCAGTGTGATGAAATTTGTTTTTTTTCAGAGGTTTTAATGTAGTTCACAAATTTCAGTAGGGATATAATGTCTGCAGTAAAAATTTAGACTTTAACAGGTAACGAGCTCGAGATGGTATGTCTGCAGAATAAATATTAGGAGAGAGAGAGAGAGAGAGAGAGAGAGAGAGAGAGAGAGAGAGAGAGAGAGAGAGAGAGAGAGAGAGAGAGAGAGAGAGAGAGCTCACCAATTGCTCCCCAGTCAGGGTGTATGAGATTGTTGTACCATCCATCTTGTGGAGACAGTTCAAACTCCTTGCCAGAAAGGGCTGTAAAAGAATTTCAGATCCTAAGTAGTAATACAAATATAAATGTCACGTAAAATAATTTAATTTTATTTACTTACTGTTTATAAAAACCCAATAATAGAATTTATAAATTCTGAATCGTTTCCCTGGATATTTTTTTCGTTTAACAATCAAATGAACACTAACCATCTGTTTTGCTGAATGTTGGTACAATTTCATAAATCAGCAATGTTTGAAGTAGAAATCAAATATCAAGTACACAAAAGACAAGTTCGAGAAATAAAGAAGTTGATCACATTGTTAAAAACTCTTGTAATTATTACTATGCAATTATATTATTTGATGATGAGTGAAAACGAAAAGCGGTATTTCAGTTTAACTGCCATCAGTATAGACTGAAAAGTTAGTTATGTCAAAATCAAAGATAAAGTCACACCTAGACCCTTCCCATATTAAATCACAAAGACCTGAACCATCTATTATTGGTATCTCCATTTCTTTTAAAGTTCTATGACATATCTGAAGTCCGTCATAAATTTACAGCAACAGTTTTGGCGAAGATGTCATTGCATTGACTTTCAAACAATTGTTGTCAGGGGTAATTTAGTCAAGTCTACAGTTAGCAAGGCAACACAAGGAAATATTCTTTAATATATAGCTTAACACACACTATGTCGTGGGTGCGTTTTTGAATATTCAAAGTGGTTGGTTCAGTTGTTTTTGAATATTCATAGTGGTTGGTTCAGTTATCTTTTTTAGGGGTAGAAGGATTAACAAGAAAAACTATATTTGTTAAAAAAAACAGAAAATAATCGAAAGAAGCATATATTGCAACGCAATAAAGTAAATGCTATGAAAATAACACGCTATATAAAACGTCTTTTCAAACCTGGATAATGATATAAATGAATTAACAGGGTTCTCCGGGAAGCTGAATTCAGCGTAAAAGTACGTATATTTTTTATGTTGTATGCACGAAAATTCCAACAGTAGCGTCCTCGGTATGGAATTTGTTTTGTTGTTGATCAGTTTCTTCACAGCGAGTATCAGTTGTGTAGTGTGCGGATATCAAACAGATGGCAACTGATTGTAAAGGGATTAGGTGTATTTGCATAGGTCAGAACTTAGTTGGTAAGGAAATTAAGGCACCTTTTAATTGATTGTCGGTGCCTTATCATCGTTTTGATAAAAAGATTAATTACACTCGCACGTTTTGATGCATCATTTCGATAAGCATTACTCAGAACACTTAAAACTATAATACTTTAAATCCTTCTGGGATGTTTGGAACACTTGCATTTTATCGTGTGCCATACATTTAGTAAATTAGTATCATGATTTTGCGACATCTTTTGTTAGTTGGAGAAGTAATAACTCCAATGTTAATCGTCATTAGTCGTCATAAAATCAGATGATTTTTTGGGTGTCATGTGCAGATATTCTTTCGTTTTTGAGTAATTATAAAAATGTTTATTTCCGACGGTAACTTTAGATACTATCTTTGGTGCCAAGTACAAGGCTGCAGATGAGCCTGATTCTCGTGAGATTTACCAAGCATAAGTCTGCAGATGAGCCTGATTCTCGTGAGATTTGCCAAGCATAAGGCTGCAGATGAGCCTGAATCTCGTGAGATTTGCCAAGCATAAGACTGCAGATGAGCCTGATTCTCGTGAGATTTGCCAAGCATAAGGCTGCAGATGAGCCTGATTCTCGTGAGATTTGCCAAGCATAAGGCTGCAAATGAGCCTGATTCTCGTGAGATTTGCCAAGCATAAGGCTGCAGATGAGCCTGATTCTCGTGAGATTTGCCGTCAGAAAGTAGTTAATGTATCTAATTCTGATAAATAAAACAGAATACCTAAGAGATTGAGTGATTAATGAAATGAATCATGGTATAAATTATCGGACATTTCCCATGTGTCGCAAAATGAAAAAACAATGAGATATTAAATAGCTGTATGTACATGGTGTCACGACTGTGCATGGAAACATTCAATGGCAAGACACGGAACACCAAACTTGCAAAGCTCAACATTCACTAGGCATGAGGTCTCAAAGTGTCATTTATTTGACGACTTGATCCTGAACCTGCAGCTGAGTTAACGTTTGTTTTAAAAAAAAGTGAATGTAGTATACTGTGTTGCACAAAGATGCAATGCAAAAAGTGAATGTAGTGTACTGTGTTGCACAAAGATGCAATGCAAAAAGTGAATGGAATATTGTCATTTGTTTCTTCATCGAGTGTCTTGGCAAATTTATTTAAAATGGAATTATTTAAGCTAATTAAATAAATTATTTTAGAAAAGAAACTTTAATCTCTTTCCTGGTTCCTTCTAGCTGCACGCGAAGTTTAAGAGTGGCAAGGTAACTCCAGTGAGTATTGTTATCTGGTTATAGCTGTTGCATCACAAACAATCACATTTATTGTTGTTATCAATTGCCTTAGATGTTTATTCTTTTATAATAATACAAGATATTTCGCATTGAATGAGCATTGTCAATCAGATGATATTTATATTGGTGACAGAACAATACGCGCATCATGCCCTGAATTATTGCAAGGAAGAAACTGGGTCTTGTTATTCGGACTCCTATTTTTATGAATAGGACTCCAACTTTTTCAATGAAGGAGTCGCGGACTCCAACTTTCAAAATCCTATGGAGAACCCTGATTAAAACGTAATCACCAGCAAACTTATTGGAAAATGAAGAAAACATTGATAAAATATTGCAGGACCTCTGACACTATACCAAAGGCTCTATTCATGATATTAGATCTAAGTAGTAGCTTCTGCTGATGAAGTTTCAAATGTCCCGTGCTATCTGATGTATTTTTTTAATTGCAGTGTAAGGGAGAGGACTCTCGATATTATGCGTAACGTCAGGACCGATCCCATTTCTACTTTGTATTTGCACTCTCTCAATTAAATTGTTGATACAAAATAAATAAATAAATTTAAAAAAAACAACAAAAAAAAAAACAAACAAACAAACCAAAAAACCAAAACCCCCACATGCACCATGCATTTTGTGTTGTGTCATCAATATACCACTGATCAAACACTTAAAATGAAAAATTATAATCACTGATTAGTTTGAGAGAGAGAGAGAGAGAGAGAGAGAGAGAGAGAGAGAGAGAGAGAGAGAGAGAGTCCCAAACATCAAAATTACCGGTTTAAATATGAGTCAGGTCAAATTGAAAACATTTATTAGTACATGCCCATAACAAAGGAAAGTTGTCAGGGTTTAGTTTTATATAATATAAATGATCAGATTAATGATAATAGTATTTAATGCAGTATGAACACTATAAAATATTGTATTTTCTAGAGAACACTTTGATTAACATGTTAAACGTTGTTGGATATTGTGAATTCATGGTATAAGGGAGGTAACTCAGTAAACAATGTAAAATATAAGCCTCTGCAGTTGTGACCCTGCTACATCTACACACCCGGTTCATTCAAACCCCGCTTTCCATCGAATAAACAGCACGTACAAATTTTTCACCCACCCTTTTATTGCTTCTGTGAAACTTTATTTGCTGTTTGCTTCTGTCTTCTAATATCAGCTACCTGTCTAACAACGTTGAGGAGGAGATTGAAGCTTTGAGCTGCAGAATAGGACATTAAAGTATACGTAGAAGGGGAAATTCCACATCAGATCACCAGAGTTTGAAGTTTCGTCAATAAAAAAACAAAATGATGAAAAGTTATGAAAAAAAGGAAATATCCATATTTATGCTATAAATAAACACAAGGAGTACAAGCGATATTCCACCAGTCCTCCTCATTTGACTTGTCCTCTCGAGTCTTTTTCTCGCCTCAAAACCACAAGATTGACAAATGAACACACAGCCATACAACAGACACTAACCGATTAACGCATAAATTGTGGACAACCATAAATTAATCTAATCCAGCGAATCAGCCTTTCTTTTCAGCATTACTAATCATACAGTCTTTCTACAGGACGCACGGTATAATTCAACTCCCATAGTAAACCTATGGAAACACCATGATATTAAAAATTAATCCGCTTGAGTTTTAAAGAAATGTTCTTCTTTTGGAACTTGTTATAAAGTTGTTCTATGATAAATTCTGAAATTAAAAGCACAACGAGTATTTTATTTCGTGATTTTATTTTCAATATCTATTACTCCTGATGGAGAATTGTAGAAAGTATCACTGTTTTATTTTTTTTTTTTTTTTTTTTTTTTTTTTTTGTTCTTCCATAGACCAAAATGCTAATGCTGTGAAATAAATTACCTTCTACCCTGGTTTCAACAAGGATGTAACACATTGTTGTATAAAGTAATCTTAGACCGACAATTTGACGAGAACAGAACCGTGTACCCCACAGCACATAAGAGAAATAACTCTGCTAGAACTAAACGGTGGTAACAGTTATCGTGTCACAGGGGGTAAATTTTCACTGATATGTATATCGTTTTTCAAAAACCTGATGAAAAATGCAAAACATGATCAAAATATAAACTAACCTAATCTCACATGTTGCCAAGTGGCTCAACTTTTTTTTTTTAAACTGACAGAAACTACAACTCTTACATAATGCACCAATCACGCTTAGCCTTGATTTTTATTGATGAATACAATGTTTGATTCTTGGTGTGAACACAAAACATTCAAACATTTCTACTTTATCAGAAACAGGCAGATTTCTCATGTATTTTAGCATGATTATATCAATGATTAGATTCTTCCACTGACACTTTCCTACTAAAAATGGTCTCTTGTTGCAATTAATTTTGGAAAATATGGATTCAATCGTGAAAAATCTTTTGTAACCGTTCAACTAACTAAATTGACAAGATTAATTATCAGTAAACTTCGGTTAAACTTGCAACAATTTTGGTCTTCTTAAAAGAATCTGAACAGTAGTGGAGAAGGAGGAGCAATAAACTTAATTCAAATACAAATATTATTGTAATAAAAAGGAATATTTGGACATTAACAATTTCAAGGTACAACAATGTAAGTTGCGGATTAGTGCACACACACTTTGGATAGAGACAGGTAGATATGTCAAACGGAATGAATATATATATATATATATATATATATATATATATATATATATATATATATATATATATATATATATATATATATATATATAGACAAAAGGGGTTTTTGTTTATGAAGGTGTAAGCTATTCTAATTTAAGAGTTTAAGAGATGCGATTTGACAAAAAGTAACCAAGTATTATCATCTGTTCTTGTAATGCAATGTAGACGCATAGGTTAGTTGGTTATTTACACAGGAAAATGTAAAAGTTTTGGAACATTAGTAACTTCATTTAATACAACTTAAGTTTTTGAAAATACAACATTCTGCACGTTGGCTGAGAACCTTGTAAAATATCCCACCTGTGCAGATCTGCTGAACATATTCTAATGCATTATCTACTCATTATTGGTATAATTACTTACACGTGTATGTGAAAATGCGTGTGTGCGTCCACGTCATTTTACATGTTGTAAAACAGTCGTACCTTATTGTTTTGTTCGGTCAGCCATTACATTGTTTGTTGCATTTAGTTATCAGCTTTGCCCTTCGTGGGCCCAGTTTTGGTAATAAACTTTTATTATATTTTTTTCCATTCGGAAATATACTCAGAACGGAAAACTCTATCAAGTTGCTTAACAGTATTGAAATGGAAAATGTGTAGACTATTTAACACTAATCAACACTGCAGTAAAATGTACCGTGTACATATAATAATAATAATAATAATAATAATAATAATAATAAATAGAAGAAGAAGAGGATGAAGAAGAAACAGAATAAAGTATCTATAATAATAATAATAATAATAATAATAATAATAATAATAATATTATTATTATTATTATTATTATTATTATTATTATTATTTATATGTAAAGGTAAACATTTTATCACAAATATAATTATTATTTTTCATTCTAATCAAAAGTTAACATTAGTACAAGTAAAAAAAGAAACAATTCTACCCTAAAATTTGAAAACTACTTAATTTTTGTAAAGACTGAAATTCATTTATGATTTCTGTCAATCATTGTATACGCAAGTGACCTAGATTATTTAGGAACAATATGTGAGTTATGGCTAGCAAAACTCACTCCTGGTCGCAAATATTTCAATAATAGATCAATTATTTAATAAATTCATTGTATTATTAGTTTCTTTACATTTATTTTTAACAAGCGACCAACGTATGGCTGGCACTGCTCACCTGTTTAGATAACTCAACAGTTGACCACTTCACTAATCAGGCTTATGTGATATTGTAAGAGCACAACCTATGTAAACAATCTCACAATCTTTATATCACACTGATTTTACCTATTTTACTATATCCTGATCAAACAATCTTTTTTAAGATGAAGTCAAAATTAATATGCATAGCCTCTTGTTCATAACTGAACTCATCCAAGATCTTGGTGATATAAACCCATTTGCCAAGTTTTATAGAAATTAAATGAGAAAAATAGTCTCTAGATCTAGAGATAACAATCTCAGCAAACCATATGTAACGTATCTCATTAATATACATGTATGCAGATCAGATATATTAAAGAAACTATCTACGACAATAATCCAGTTGGAATCAGGAATCTTGAGTGACACCAAGCTTAGCCAGTCTTATACAAAATAACCTCATTAATATGCATAGGTCATGTCCATAATCAAACTCAACCAACATATTGAAGATGCAAGACCATTTAATAGGTTTGATCAAATCTGACTAGAAGTATTATTTCTGGAGCGTTGACAAGCTCAACCAATCATATGCAAGGTCACGTTATTATTATGCATGAATTTCACTCATAATCATAATCAACCAAGATCTTGATGACATACACCTTTTTGCCAAGGTGGACTAAAATCCTTTATACAGACTCTGGCATGGTAAATATGCAACCAATCAGATGCAAGATCACCTCATAAATATGCACAATACAATACATATAATCCAACATCTTGACCATATTAGCCTATTTACCAAGTGTGATTAAAATCAGATCAAAAATAGTGTTACTCATGTGGTAAGAAGCTCAGTTAATCATATACAAAATCATCTTATTAGTATGCATAGATCGTGCTGATAATAAACACATGATATACAAAATGTGATAAGAAATAGTCACTAAAGTGTTCAACAGCTCAGCATTTAAGATGTGCATGGATGAATGGATCTATTCATAATTGTACTCCTCCAAGATCTTGGTGTCTTAATCCTATTTACCAGCTTTTATCAAGTTGGATCAAAAATTCATTCTTTAGAGTGGTGACAAGCTCAGCCAATCATATGCAAGATCAACCTATTAATATGCATGGATCCGGGTATTATTGAACTCATATGAGATCTTGATCAAATTCAGATAAAAGATATGACATCTGTAGCAGTAACAAACTCAGCTAATTAGATGGAGGATCACCTTGTAAGTATGAGTGGATCTTGTTCCTTATCGAACTCGTCCAGTATCTTGAAGATATTAGCGCATATTCCACGTTTGGTCAAAATAGGAATAAAAAATACGGCTTCTACAGTGGTCACACGTTCAGCCAATCAGATGTAAGATCACCTTCTTATTATGCGTGAATCTCGCTCTTTATCCAACTGGTCCGAGATCTTGATGATATAAGCATATATTCCAACGTTGATCAAAATTGAATCAAAATGTGGCCTTAAGAGTGGTAAGATTACATCATAATTATGCGCGGAACTCGCTTATTATCGAACCCGTCCAAGATATTGATGATACAAACGCATATTTCAAGTTTGATCAAAATCGGATCAGAAAAATGGCATTCAGAGTGGTAACAAGCTTGAGAGCCAGATGGAAGATAACCTCATTATCACGCATGTATCACACTCATTGCCAATCTCCTCGAAGATCCTGATGATATAAACACATGGTCGAAGAATCGGATCAGAAATATGACCTTCAGAGTGGTAACAGGCCGAGGCAATCAGATGCAAGATAACGTCATTAATATGCGTGGATCTTGCTCAATATCTAACTTGTCCGAGACCTCGTTGATATAAGCAAATATTCCACGTTTGATCAAAATTGGTTCCGAAATATGGCCTAAGTAGTTGCAAAATAGCATATGCTGACGGATGGCCGACGGATGACACACGATGGTCTCAGGACTATAAAATAAGCTCATTTGACCTTACTTCCACGTGAGCTAAAAGTGGAAAACCGTTCGGAAGAAGCCTCCAGCTGCATTCAGCCGAGATGTCCTGCTCGGAATTAGACGACCTAACTCAAGGTTTATAAAGTTACCCGACATAATGATGTGTTCGATTGCATAGTCCCATACTAATATGAAATAGGTAAAACCAAGGAGTTATGAGCGCAGCTTTAGACGTGTGTACTGACTGAAACATATAGCGTGTACTGACTGACTGAGCGCTTCTCAAATTTGGATTGAATGAATACTCGTGAACAACAGTATCGCGTCAAGTCATGGAAACCTTTTGCATAGCGTCATGTGCGCGTTCTTCGCCTGTGCAAAGGAATTCTTTCTGCGTCGACCTTAATAATAATTTCTCCCATGAATGTTTCTCAAATATTTAAAGCCACTACCCGGTACGTTGAATAAGGAAAAGACATTTCATTTTGTTTTTTCTCCGAAATATTTTCTTTGCTGAATGATTTTCATGCCAAGATAATTAAAGAAGATAGAAATAGAAAATCGGAAACAGAGGTTTTTCAACTAGATCATTATGCAGATGATACTCGTTCTCAAAAGGACACCTTCTTGCGGAGCTCGCAATAAGTGTCTGAATAGGTATCAAATATACGTTTTATGTACACCATACGGTTCACGGAATAGCAGTCACTTCTGCACATATAACGAAACGTGGGCTCGACGTTTGGAAATAGCCGGTATTGTTCTATATAGTATTTCTAAAATAGATTTAATTCTTGCAAATTATTTATAAAAATTGCCCTGTAGAAAACGAAAGGTCTTAAGAACATTTAGACCAGCAAAGCAAAGTTGCCCATAAATGTATATGTACAGATATGCATAGAGTGTAACGGCACGTTAACAGAATCCTGTTTATGTAGTGCCAATTAGGACTAAAGTTCTAAAAATATAAAGCCTGAAGAAGAAGGGAGATTCATGATTTAGATTTAGAAGAACAAATTATGCAATCTGTGTTATTAAAAAATATTTGGGATGAAGTCTTTACTTATTTGAGTATCCCTATTTCAGCATATACATACAAAATACATAACTTGTTTTACAGACTTCCTTATGTTTTGACATTTCGTGGAAAATTTCAAAGTACTGATAACAATTTACAAGGAGGTGACAGCAGGTTTACAGATAAATTTTACTCCTCTCTAAACTCTCTTTTGGATTTATTATTAGTCATTTTTCCTGAATAGTTTTTGAACATGATGACTTAAACATTGATACAAATCAAGTATCTGTTCCACACGTATCGATTATGAATTGTACATGTGTATGTACCTCATATATCATTTGTACATACATACATGTCTGTAAATAAATTTACGTGAGTTGAGTTTTACTTCAGACATTAGTATGTACTGATTGTGTTAATAATTCGTATTCTCGAAAACATCGTTTGGATTGGTTCCAAACGTTTATTTCAATTTGTCTTCTTGAAGTACATATACTATACATTTGTTCTGAGATGACCAGGAGCCGAATTGTCATTATGACAAGGATGATATTATATTTGAATAAATTTGGTCTTGTGACTACCACACCTGCCATGAACTTCAGACAAACTTTATTGTTTTCGTATAAGGCCGTTGGCCCAAGTACAAAATTATACAATGAAGAAAATATATAATTGGGATAGACATACATTTTCTTCTTTGTATAATTTTGTATGGCCTTATACGAAAACAATAAAGTTCTTTTTACCATGAATCACAATGCCTCATTGACAATGTCAGCGAGGGGTTGTGGAAAAGACAAATAGTTGTACGTGTGCGATCTGTTAATATTTGTAACGTGATCCTTGCCTAGGAAAACTTGATTTATTCCAGGAAGTCGATTATTAGTCATTTCTTTCATCATATGCTTCCTTGACGACCCACAAAAAAGTCGTGCTTATCATCTTTTCATTACTAAGAAATGCAATAACATTTGTATTAAACATTACCATCGTATTTGTAGTTATTTTGCTTGATTATGATCTCTAATGATCAGCTGGCAAATGGATAGATCTAGTCACTATAAACTTCTAAGTTTCTTCAGAGGAAACACCTTTAAAAAACGTCAATTGTAAAGATCTTCTGTCATCACCTAGTGAAACATTTTCACCGGCACAGTTCCTGTTGCCGAATGTCATTCTGGGGTATCCTTCTGCCAATCCTTTTTGGCGGATAGTGTCAGATATATTTTAGGGCATGTAAAAGAGCATAATTTTTAGTTTCTACCTTATTGCCTTTTTTATATTTTCCGCTTTAATTAATTTCACCCTGCAAAACCCTCTTATCTTTAACAAGATTGTGCTAATTTCATAGGTTATTGCAGGACAAGGCTTTGCAGCCTGTAAGGCAGGTTAGGTTATATGCTTTCATGGCAGGTAATATGCTTCCTTGCCTACCCACAGGAAGTTCTAAGTAGCATCTTTTCATTATTTGGAAAGGTAATTAGAAATCTTTGGTGACATACTTCATTGTATTAAAGATATTTAATCCAACCTGAATCTTACAATGGCTATAATGGGAGAGGAATGTGTGGACCTTAAAGTATCGAATAAATTGTAACTTAAAGTAACTCATCAGTCGACAACTGAGGAAGCATTATCTGCATGAGAGGTAAATTCATCAAGGTTCTCTCGTAAAATTCTACCATTTACCGATTTCACTCCAGTAGCAATACACATTTGAAGTAATATATTGCCATCTTGATTGTTCCTAAACGAGAATTTCTTGAACAACGAAATTTGTCAGGAGTATAATTATTAGTTTTGTAAAAGGGTTAAGATTATCGTCAATGAAATGTTTCACATGAAAATTAATTCCATCTATTGAATCCCCAAGCAAAATCATAATCACATGAAGGAATCTACTGTATTTTTTTGTATATATAAACCTCTACAAGAGCAAAAGGGTCAGAATCAGAGTCTTTTAGTCAATGTGTTCTGGCAAAGTTCATGTGAAGGAAATATAAATATCAGATTGTTTATAACTTCCTTAACAACTAAACAAACCAAACACCAAATGAACCCCTGGATTTATTGTGCACAAAGACACTGGCGTGCATGGTCTTCCTATGCATTTACCAAATATCACAAAGGTAATACTTTTGGTATCTTGACCCCTTCTAAGATTCCCGTGAATTAAATCAAATAAAATACTTATGTTCTAAAGTTTTGCGGTTTTGACAAGTATGCTATAATTTTGATGTTTTTAGGCATAAGATGGTACATGTACATTTTATTATTTCCTTCACATCTGTGCCATATCCAAGCATGCTACAAACCAGATGTTTTCAGGTATAAGACAGTATATGTAAATTCTAGATTGAGTACTTACGTGTTGACACAATCGCTAGTAGAACAGCAAAAGCAGAACAAAGGAACCGAATACTGTCCATATCGGCTCTGATCCAACTCTGAAATGAGATATAATTCTTCTGACAGGCGATACTTAGTGTGGCTATAAATACACCCTTATACCCATAGGTTTTTATAACCCGTTATGTAAATCAGGTATTAATGAAACGGAATATATTATTGGTGTTTGAACATATACATTTGTAATCAATGACTAGGTATTATTTTCGTCTCAGTCTATCGAGGAAGAACGTGTGTTGTTTGTGAATGGTGGTAGATTAACGTTTACCAGCACTACTTGTGATTGGCGCCCTGTGGTTTTGGTCTATGCCAAAGCAGTTTCTATGGTAACTGTGTAATCCGTTTCCACCGAGTGGTTAAAGTTTTCTAAACTCTGAAGGAGTTGATATCTAAAGATGGGCAATACGGATTGATAAATAACTAGACTGAGAGACGGATGATACATTTTTAACATAAGTATTTGTGATAGAAATAAAAGCTCAACGCAAGTTAATTGTTTGTAATATAAATGTCCTTGTATTATTTCCTTATCAATGTTTCACTGAAAGCTTTGTCATTTATATATAGCACTGTATAATTTAAACTGAGCTGTGACATTATTTAATAAATGAAGACTTCTTAGTCACTAATTATACCCAAGTTAGATATAGTTTTATACGAGTTATTGAATCCTGCTCATGCTATGTCTTTATGTTGGAGATCAATATCTATGCACATCATAATTTTCTGACATCTATTGATGTGTGTCAAATTTGAAATATGCAGCGAGTAGATAAATAACATGTACCACTTTCAATGACAAATACATATGTAAACGCCCGCTATAAGGTGGAGCTTACTATGTTATGGTGTTGTCAGTGCGTCCGTTGTTACCAATTTCGTTTCCGCACAATAACTCGAGGTATCTACCATTTGCAGTTGCCAAGCTTAATGAACGACTTGCAGTGGGTTAAAGAAGAATGAGCTCAAAGGTCAAAGGTGACTGTTACTGTAACTGAATGAGGAGGAATGGTTTTCCGCACAATAACTCGAGTTTTCCACAAGCTTTGCGGATAGCTTGCACTTTGAGAAAACAAGAATTGTGTCGATTTTAGGGTCAAATGTCAAGGTCAAAGACGATGTGACTGGGAGATCAAAACTGGTTTACACACAATTGCATGAGTTATACAATACATACCTGGACTATACTTTGTAGATGACTTTGTACTCGAGATAAGGAAGATGTCTTTTTAATTTGGTGTAAAAATGTCACAGTTATAGCGACTAAAATTAGCAAACAGGCTTCTGCACAATAACAAAGATCAAAGGTCATAGTCACGCTGAAAAAATATAAATAGTTTCAACGTAATAACATTAGTGTTACATCACATACCTGGACAAAACTTTGCAGATAGCTTGAACTTGGGGTGAGGAAAAGCTTGACGATCTTAGGGTCAAAAAGTTAGACGTCAATATCACTCTGACTGAAGGATAGACCTGTAGTTTTTGCACATATATTTCACTTATTGACCATGTGCCTTCACCAACGTTAGTAGATAATTTACACGTTTGGTAAGAAAGAAGTCTATTTTGGGGGTAAAAAGGTAAAATATCAAGGTCACTCTGACTGAAAAAAGACAACTTTTGTTCTAGACCACGTACCTTCACCAAAACTCGTAGATTGAGTGTGTTATAAGTATGGGAGAGGCTTGTTGACTTGGAATTCAAAAGGTCAGAGGTCAAGATCATTATTGCTCATAGATAATGGGTTTTATAGGGCCAGATGTACTTACGGTTAAAATAAATCAATAAATAAATAAACCACATTATAGATTATAGGGTCTAAAGGTCAGAGGTGACTGTCACAGTAAGTCTGATAAAACAATAATGGTTTCTGTACATTAAATTTAGTATGCTATGTGCCTGCATAGAGGAATATAGGAATACTGGGGCGATCTTATAATATGCCCGTCACGGTACTCTTGTTGAATTGTTGTTAACAACCTTTTCTCTTCCGCTTTGAAAGCCTACCAAAGATACGGAGAGCGAATTGTGAAATTCATTAATTTTCAGAATGGGACAACAACCTTATGAATAACTAGTATAATGTTTCTGTTTAGGCAGTTCACAGTTGGAGTTGAGCCAATAACATTGGAACCAAAATGTATAGATGATTTCTTCCAAGAACACAAAACAGAAGTATAAGTTGCTAACGGTGTTAACAAAATTTTTCTTTTCATTTATTTAAACATAAAAATCAATTACTTAACTCATAGAAAAATGTAAATGGTGTGGACAGAGTACACTTTAGGGAATGTCAATATGTATGCATTTATAAAATATTAAAAAAAAAAAAAAAAAATGAAATAAACAAATATAACTAAATTAGATCGAATACTTCCTTGAAGATTTTTGAATCCTCCATAATCCTGTTTCATGATTTTGCCAATCTTTGGCAAACTCATTTGTAGATCATTGTAGAGTATGTCACCTGTACCAGTAAGTGTGTGTGTGTGTGTGTGAGAGAGAGAGAGAGAGAGAGAGAGAGAGAGAGAGAGAGAGAGAGAGAGAGGAAAGCTAACTTCAAAACATTTTGCAGCATGACTGTTAAAATAGCAGTAAGTACTTATTGCAGCGTTTTCTCTTACTCATCTAAGTGCAAATTCAGGAAAAGTCGAAGTTTCAAATACTTCCACATGAACATTTACTTAAACTATCAATATATCAAAATATTGTATTTATCAATCTGCTCAGCTTAATCAAGATGACACGAAATCTCGGTTTATGTATATTTGCAAAAGCTGGACATGTTGACGTAGGGTGCTGACGGTCAGACGAACGTACAAGATCAAAGTACTATGTCCCTTCTGCAATAGCCCCAGCGTTCATAGCAGTTACAAAACTGAAAAAAACAAAAATCACAGAACAATTTACCATGACCTACAAAGGTGACAGGAAAAATTTGGAATGATCTGAAAAAAATGATTCAATAACTGAGTATATAAATTTTTAAAAAATAATGTATTTAATAAATTCAGTAAAGAATTAGTAAATAAATCATTAATGCAACAGTCAGTCAATTTCAATGTTCCAGAATATTTACATAGTATTTATCCTTTTCTACGTGTTGAATTGTTTTTTAATATATTCTTCTTTTGAAAAAAAAAATACCGATCATAAATTGATATCACTCTATCCCTAATATACATACACACATATGCACACACATACAGACATATATTTGTATTCAACAACCAACACTGCCTAAAAATTAATGGAACTGCAATTGGCACTAAAATGGCACCTTCGTATGCCAATATTTTTATGGGAAGACTCGAGCAAAAGCTCCTCAACGAGGCACCGTTTAGACCTTTAAGCTGGTGCAGATTCATTTACGACATAGAATTAAAATAGATCGAAAAGGACGACAATTTCAAAATATTTCT
Source organism: Margaritifera margaritifera (assembly GCA_029931535.1). NCBI lineage: Eukaryota > Metazoa > Mollusca > Bivalvia > Unionida > Margaritiferidae > Margaritifera > Margaritifera margaritifera. The sequence goes on from JAQPZY010000964.1 coordinate 627,155, forward strand.
TGAATTTGCCAATAACTTCTATCCTACGATTACATTTACGTCATAGTCATTAAACAGGTTCAACATCTTTTTGGATACTCGATCTACCCTCCTGGAGGGGAACATATAAACTGATCTATATTCTAAACCAACTGACTCTCACCAGTATCTATTCCCAACCAGCTGCCACCCCAGCACATAATAAAAAGTCTTCCTTACGGTATGCGTGTTCAGACCAAACGCATATGCTCTAATCCGGTTACCTTTGAAAAAGACTTGGACAGCTCAATGGGAACCTTAGAAGGAGAAGATACAGAAATAGCTACACCGAGGAGGCAATTAACAAAACTTGACTCCTCGATAGAGGAGCTCTCCTGAAATATAAAAGCAAGAAAACCAACAAACCCGTCCCCTTCGTGGTTACTTTCCACCCCGACGCCCCAAACAGATAGTTCGGAAGCATTGAAACCAGATTGAATCCTCCGAACATATGTACCTGGCATATTTCAAGAAGTTCCTATGGTTGCGTACCGTAGACCTACAAATCTGAATGATCATCTGGTACGTGATAAAGGTAACTTCAAACAAGACCACAGATTCAGGCACATATTGCTGCAAGACAAGCGTTGCTTAATTTGCAAACATATGCCCGAGACCAAATCGTTTAGAAGTTCGACGACAGAAGTTAGCTACACTATCAATCAGAAGTTAGGATGTCGCACCAAAAATGTAATCTATCTTCTAACATGCAAGATCTGTGGCACTCAATATGTAGGCGAAACGGTTGATTTCAGAAAACGAATTAATAACCATAATAGCCACATTCGCAACAAAACCAACAGGAAACTCGCCAACCACTACAACTCGACTGTGCAGTCAGTCGAGTTCCTGGAGATGCTACCGATTGATTCTAACTTGGGTGGACCGATAAAGAACGCACACGTAAGGAATTATACTGGATACTTCAAATTGAAAACTCATGGGTAGTTCATCCTAAATGAAAAAGTCTAACCTTCCTGATGCAATCTTATCAAAACTACAGCCAGGCATCAGTTTATCAGAGTACATAATTTTGGCAATAATATTTCCCCAAGTAAATATTCCGTAACTCTTTACATGTATTACTATTATTGTCTTTATTATTATTATTATTATTATTATTATTATTATTATTATTTTAAAAATTATTATTATTTGAACTCTTGTCCAGTATCCCGCTATACCATGCTCTTGACATAATTCCTTTGTACCTCAATGCATAACTCTACAGGGATATAATTTCTTTTGCACATTTTGATGATGGCGTCTATTTTTCGCCGCGCATGGTGTCAGTCCTTTGTTCCCAGCCTGGAATTAGGTCAAAATACTTTGGTCCTCTGCGTGATAGGCACGATAAACACTTCTTTGAATATTTTACACAACTTTGTTCGGCTGATGCCAGCATAACATATATATGTAGTTTACCCGTTTTAGACCGTTTATTAATATTTTCTTCATTCTTTCTTCTGTTGCTTAACCTTTGTTTGTTTATTTCCTCATCATTAAGACATGCAGGAGTCAAGAATTTATCTTGGCTTTTGTGTTTAGTGTTTGTTTTGTGGATGTGAATTGTTTCTTCCCCTGACGAAGAGCTTGTTTAGCTCGAAACATTGGGAAACTGTTTTGTATTTGCGCCGTTATAAATTGTTGTGTCATTATATATATATATATATATATATATATATATATATATATATATATATATATAGATAGATAGATATAATAACCCTAGCAAATATGCTGTATGTGTTTATAGCTTTGTCAGATTTTATTGATTATTTGTTTGATTATGGGGAGTCGGTGTTGGGAATATCTTTCTCAAACCAAGTAATTAGCCAGTTTTTGGTACATTATTCACAAGACTTTACGGTAGTATGAATTAGTTTCGTTAATTGGACCCTCCCTAATTTCCTAACATAGGGAATTCTCTGGCTATTTTTAGGTATACATATTGCTTGGAAAGGCTTCTTGTTTAGTCATACAAATGTGAAACAAGAGAAACTATGCAAGTGTGAAATTAGAGTTTCGTGATGTGTGGTCATTAAATGATTAAAGGAAAAGTACTGTAGTATTTGCGCGTTTATGAACCCTTCAGTTGACAAAGACTATTGTCTTGAGGACCTTGGATATAAAGAAAAAAATGGGACTTTAAGCCACACTCACGCAGGTCTTTGATTCGCTCGGTACTGCGACCTGTTGCGCGTGCGTGGATATATATATATATATATATATATATATATATATATATATATATATATATATATATATATATATATATATATATAATATAATATAAGGGAATCTACGTATCTATGTAATTATGTATGTTTGTATGTATGTATGGATGTACTATGAAAATAAGCTTAGCATTAATAACCCGTCGTGTTTCGTGACGTTTGATCATGTTGTCATCTTTTCTTGGTTCTAAGATACAAGTAAGAAATGACGACGGTGATTGTTTACCAGTTTGAATATTTATCCCAGTCCCCGTTATACAATAATAAAAGACTCTTATACACCATATTTTCTTCGAACACTTGTAACATAAAACCATTAAATACTCCTTAATGCATAATAATACATAGTTCATTCAGCACATTGAGATCTACGAAGATTAAAAACACAGTCGTGTCAATGTACTGGCGTATTGCCCACATTTTATATTGATTGACGTATTATGTTGAGATCTGTTGTCACCACTTATTATGATAAGAACTATTCTTAATTTATAATGAATATTTTCGTCGCCGTCACTTGCATGGTAGTTTCCCTTTGCTTTTATCACTCTGGGATCGACAGATAGAGAAAGAAAGAGACCTCCCTTTGCGGAGGTGTCACTCCTTGCGTTGTGCGATGGTTACATAGCTGGGGTGCGAGAGGGGAACTGGCTTCAACTACAAAAGGAAGTCAGAACTCTAAGATGCAGAGGCGTAGCAACGTTTATTAAAATCAAACAGCATTCAATATAGGAATTACACTTGAAGTTATGTATTCTAGATACAGAGAAATACACATAAAAATATTGTACTTATTTAAAGCTTACTAACTTCATACGATTCTATAATTTCTGTCTTTTAAACTATGATATAACTATATAAATATCAAATAAACCAAAGATAGCCAGAATATACTTAAGAATATATTAAGAATTCAATATTTCTAAATAATGCCGAAATCGGTTTGTCGTAAAGACAAATTATTAAATATTGGACATTAAATACCGAAATATCTCGTTTTGTAACTTAAAGGTATAAGATAAATTGAAATATTGAAATAAACATTTAGAACCGAAATCAGTAAACAATCTAAACGATAGTAATGCAATTAGTACATACTAGTGTTTGAAGCAAAACTCAATTCAAGTCAACTTTATTTACAGTCAGGACTATGTACAACTGATATATGAAGTACATACACATGTTCATTTCATCGCCGATAAGTATGGAACAGATACATGATTTGTATCAGTTATTAAGTCATTGAACATAAACTGTCCAGATAGAAATGACTAATAATAGAATAGAAAAGAAAGTTTAGAGAGAAGTAAACGTATCTGCAAATCTGCTGATACCTAAAAGTAATTTGTTATCAGACTTTGGGTAATGTAAATCAAGTATGAATGAAACACAATATTATTGCATGAACATATACCTTTGTAATCAGTGCCTAGGTATTATTTTTGTCTCTGCCTGTCCAGGTGGAACATATTTTGTTTGGTTTGTTTTGGTTTTTATGGGTTTAACGCCATTTTCAGCACATTAGAGGCTATACATGGCGGCCAGTATCCCGGAAAAATGTCGGGAAGAACCACCGATCCACGGCAAGCTTTCTCACATAACCACATTGGCCGAGCCCAAGACTCGAACAAACGCGAACAGAGGTGAGATGGCAGTGATCCGTAAAGGCGAGCGCCTTAGACCACTCGTCCACTCTGGGCCCCTTCTTTTGTTTGTATATGGTGGTAGATTAGTCTTACTACAATGCTATATCTAACACTTTTACTAGAAATACTTATGAGTGGCGTCATGTGGTTTGGGTCTAGGACAAGGCAGTTTCTGTGCTAATTGTGTAATCCGTTTCAACTGAGTGGTTAAAGTATTCAAAACTCTGAATGGATTGATATCTAAATTTTTGCTCAAATTAATAAAGAGAGAAATAGATTGATAGATGGATAGATACATTTTAGCATAAGTATTTGAAAGCTCTGTCACTTATATATAGCTCAGTATAATTTAAACTGAGCTGTGACATTATTTAATAAATCAAGGCTTCTTAGTGACTAATTGTTCCCCAGGTTTATTTAGTTATTGAATCCTGGTCATGCTATGTCTTTATGTTGGAGAACAGTACCTATCCACATCATGATTTTCTGACGTCTGTTGATGTGCATCAAATTTGACATATACAGATATAAGAATGAGGAAGAGTAGATAAATAATATATTTTATTTTCAATGGCAAATGCATTTGTTTACGCCCGCCATAAGGCGGAGCGTATTATGTTATTATGTTGTTGTGATATAACTCGTGTGTACTACAGCATAATGGATATGGTTTATAAACAGATTAGTTCTAAAGACATGAATAGTTTCAAATGACTACACAATTATACAGATTTGTTGGGTAAAGTTAAAGTGGAGAATAGATAAAAGGCAATATATAAAAATTAAAAAACTTGGCTCTTTTACATCCCCTAAAACTTTATCTGAAACTGTCGGCCAAAAAGGATTTGCAGAAGGATATCAAAGAATGACATTGGCCAAAAGGAAATTTGCCGATAAATATATTTAACTATGTGATGATAGAAGATCTTTACAATTAACATTTGTTTAATAGTGTTTGTTTTGAAGACACTTAACAGTTTCAAGTGACCAAATCTATCCATTTGCCAGCTGATCATTAGAGATCATAATCAAGCAAAATAAATACAAATACGATGGTAATGTTTACTGTTATTACATTTCCCAGTAATGAAAGGATGATAATCAGGTCTTATTTTTTGGGTCGGCAAGGTAGAGTATGTTGACAGAAATGACTAATAATTGTGCAGTGTTCAATGCGCTAAACCGTTATAGAGTTTACATATGCGATCACACACATATCTCTCTCTTTCTCTCTCTCTCTCTCTCTCTCTCTCTCTCTCTCTCTCTCTCTCTCTCTATATATATATATATATATATATATATATATATATATATATATATATATATATATATATATGCCTTTACGTTTCTTCGAATCTATCACGACTTCCTGCACTAAATCAAGCTTTACTAGGCAACTGTCATGTTACAGGTATAATCAACAGATCGCACACGTACAACTATTTGTCTGTTCCACTACCCCTCGATTGTGTTGTCGAAAGGGCATTGTACTTCCTGGTATGCATGGCTGTCACAAGACAAAGTGTATTCAGATTTAATATCTCCCCAGTCATAATGACAATTCTGCTCCTGGTCAACTCAAAAGAGATATATATATATATATATATATATATATATATATATATATATATATATATATATATATATATATATATATATATATATATATATATATATTATAATACATTGAAATATTGAAATAAACATTTAAAACCGAAATCAGTAAACAATCTAAACGATAGTAATACAATTAGTACATACTAGTGCTTGAAGCAAAACTCAATTCAAGTCAACTTTATTTACAGTCAGGCCTATGTACAACTGATATATGAAGTACATACACATGTTCATTTCATCGCCGATACGTATGGAACAGATACATGATTTGTATCAGTTATTAAGTCATCGAACATAAACTATCCAGATAGAAATGACTAATAATAGAATAGAAAAGAAAGTTTAGAGAGAAGTAAACGTATCTGCAAATCTGCTGATACCTCGTAGTAATTTGTTATCAGTACTTTGGGTAATGTAAATCAAGTATGAATGAAATACAATACCATATTGGTGCATGACATTGGGAAAAACCACCGACCCACGGAAAGCTACTGGCAAGCATTCTCACATAACCACATTGGCCGAGCCCAAGACTCGAACAAACGCGGACAGAGGTAAGAGGCAGTAATCCGTAAAGGCGAGCGCCTTAGACCACTCGTCCACTCTGGGCCCCTTCTTTTGTTTGTATATGGTGGTAGATTAGTCTTACTACAATGCTATATCTAACACTTTTACTAGAAATACTTATGAGTGGCGTCATGTGGTTTGGGTCTAGGACAAGCAGTTTCTGTGCTAATTGTGTAATCCGTTTCAACTGAGTGGTTAAAGTATTCAAAACTCTGAATGGATTGATATCTAAATTTTTGCTCAAATTAATATAGAGATAAATAGATTGATAGATGGATAGATATATTTTAGCATAAGTATTTGTGATAGAAATAAAGGCCCATCACAGGGTAATTGTTTGTAATATAAATGTCTATTTATTATTTTCTGTATCCATGTTTCACTGAAAGCTTTGTCACTTATATATAGCTCAGTATAATTTAAACTGAGCTGTGAAATTATTTAATAAATCAAGGCTTCTTAGTGACTAATTATACCCCAGGTGGATATAGTTATTGAATCCTGGTCATGCAATGTCTTTATGTTGGAGAACAGTACCTATCCACGTCATTATTTTCTGACGTCTGTTGATGTGCGTCAGATTTGAAATATACGGATATAAGAATGAGGAAGAGTAGATAAATAATATATTTTATTTTCAATGGCAAATGCATTTGTTTACGCCCGCCATAAGGCGGAGCGTATTATGTTATTATGTTGTTGTGTTATAACTCGTGTGTACTACAGCATAATGGATATGGTTTATAAACAGATTTGTTCTAAACACATGAATAGTTTAAAATGACTACACAATTATACAGATTTGTTGGGTAAAGTTAAAGTGGAGAATAGATAAAAGGCAATATATAGAAATAAAAAACTAGGCTCTTTTACATGCCCTAAAACTTTATCTGAAACTGTCGGCCAAAAAGGATTTGCAGAAGGATATCAAAGAATGACATTGGCCAAAAGGAAATTTGCCGATACAAATATTTAACTATGTGATGATAGAAGACCTTTACAATTAACATTTGTTTAATAGTTTTTGTTTTGAAGAAACTTAACAGTTTCAAGTGACCAAATCTATCCATTTGCCAGCTGATCACTAGAGATCATAATCAAGCCAAATAAATACAAATACGATGGTAATGTTTACTGTTATTACATTTCCCAGTAATGAAAGGATGATAATCAGGTCTTATTTTTGTGGGTCGGCCAGGTAGAATATGTTGACAGAAATGACTAATAATTGTGCATTGTTGAATGCACTAAACCGTTATAGAGTTTACATCTGCAATCACATACATGCACATGCACGCACACACACACATATATATGTATATATATATTTATATATATGTAAGTGTATGTATATATATATATATGAATATGTATATATGTATTATGTATATTATGTATATGTAAATGTATATATATATTATGCATTATGTATATGTATCTATGTGTATATGTATCTATATATATATATATATATATATATATATATATATATATATATATATATATATACATATTGGCATTTCTTCGAATCTGGGGTCCCCGGGTTGCCGAGTGGGCTAAAGTGCTCGCCTTTACAGATTACTGATGTCTCACCTCTATTCCCGCGTGGGTTCGAGTCTCGGCTGAGCCAACGTGTGTATATGCGAAAGCTTGCCAGTAGCTTCCCGTGGGTCTGTGGTTCTTCCCGGGGTTCTTCCTCCACCAAATATACTGGCCGCTATGAATAACCTCTGCGGTGCTGAAAAAATGGTGTTAAACCCACCAAACCGAACCAATTTTTCGAATCTAGCGCGACTTCCTGAACTAAACCAGGTTTTACTAGGGACCTGTCGGTATAATCAACAGATCGCAACACGTATAACTATTTGTCTGTTCCACTACCCCTCGCTGATGTTGTCATTAGGGTATTGTACTTCGTGGTAAAATTGACTGTCAGAAGACCAAATTTATTGAAATTCAGTAAATCGGCTCCTGGTCACCTCAAAACAAATGTATAGCACGTGTACTTCTAGAGGACAAATTGAAATAAACATTCGAAACCAAAGTCAGTAAACAATCCAAACTGTGTTTCGAGAATACGAATTAGTAATAAAATCAGTATATACTAATGTCTGTAGCAAAACTCAACTCAAGTCAACTTTATTTACACTAAGGCCTATATTCAACTGGCATATTAGGTACATAAACGTGTTCATTTTATAACCTATACGTGCGGAACAGACACATGATTTGTATACTTTTTGGATCATCATGTTCATAACTCATTCAGGAAAAATGACCAATAATAAAAAACAAAGGAAAGTTTAAGAGGAGTAAACGTATCTGCAAATCTGCTGAGACCACCAAAGCAATCCGTTATCAGTACTTCGGGTAATGTAAACCAAGTATTAATCAAACGGAATACATTATTGGTTCATGAACATAAACATTTGTAACCAATGTCTAGGTACTATTTTTGTCTCTGTCTATTGAGGTAGAACTTGTGTTGTATGTGTATGGTGGTAGATTGGTCTTACTACAAAGTTATCTCTTACACTTTTAATAAAACTACTTGTAATTTCCGCTGTTTTTGTCCAATTTTATATTCGTCCATTTCGAGAAAACGCATTGTGTTTTAAATATTCCTATACTGTTTTACTTTCGGATGTATTATTGTGTGTCCTAACATGATTATCATTCAGTGATAACTGTTGGTTGATTTTCACAGCACTTTGAGCACAGATTAGCTATATCATGCAGAGGAAACCGAAGCTATTTCGCCTTTTCCAAGGACACACCGAAGCAGCCGATCCGGGCTGATCTGGACTAGTGTCAAACCCGGCATTCTTGGATTACGTGTTTGATGCTCTACCAACTGAGATACCACGGCTTCCAATAATAATAATAATAATAATAATAATAATAGCAATAATACAAGTAATAACACTAAGGAGAAGGAGAAGAAATATTTAAAAGTAATTGGGCAAAGGTAACTTCATTGAAATATTCGGCCATATTTATAAACCATGTGAATATGATAAAACGAATGATTTAATTAGTTCATAGTTCATAAAATCGACAATCATTACCAAATTAAAAATATAAAGAAAAAAAGAAATAAAGACGCTGTATTTCACATCATCATCAGTCTTCTTCATCAATGTACATTTCGTTTCGTAAACGGCTAAAAGAGCGTACAATTGTGGTGTAACAAGCATATCATGATGTGTATCATTTCATTTTTCTTTTTCATTCTTTCCGTGTTTGAACATTATTTCTATATTGTCAATATCGCATAAACGTATGTTTGACTCTTGGGTCTCTTACGAGATGATGGAACTCGTATGTACCACAGCATAAAGGATATGTATTATAAATGGTATAGTTCCAATCATATCAATAATTTAAAATTACAACAAAATTATACAGATACTACTATTTATAGATTTTCATGCTCGGGATTAAACTTCGGGATTAAACTTTGCAGATTGTTTGAAGTGGGAGCATATGTTCCTGTGCCTTATGACAAAAAGTATTTCGCACATAGCTTTAACATCACTTCTTGTGATCAGAACGTGTGGTTCTGACCCTTCCGTCTTATCTCCAGCTAGTAAACTGAGTGAGTCAGATTTGCTGGAGTAGTTCTGGTATCGAAACGTCTTTCACTTAAATTTTCCTCTCCCTCTTCGGAACGGGTTCATGGCACCAAACTCAAACTGTGCGATTAATTATCTCTCGAATAGGACAAAATCCTTCCGAATAGGCAGTCAGAGTTTTTATGAGACATGCAAAAGTCTCTATGGTGTACAGACAGTAGACTTTAGTGAATGTCAATATATATATATACTGTTACCCACCTCTTGTAACAGGTGTACGATTTGGTTGGTTATCGTTATCTAGAGGATGATCGACCTCGGTGTTATTGCCCGGATCGAGTAAATAATAAAATAAAATATGAAATTGTATAGATGGGATAAATAGAGATCTGAGCAGAGATATAGAATAGAATAACACGAGCCCCCGTATGTCAAATATAACAATTTAATAAATTACATAAAACAAAATGAAAATTGTACATGCTATTTGATACATACACTTCTTTTAGAAATCAATTACCGAATTTCAACAAACATGCAATTAGCCGATCTGTTTATATCGATAAGACTCAGTTCATCATGGAATCGAGTGAACAATCGAATCAATTGCCCAGCATGCCTGCATAACCTTGATGTTTCTGGTCACCCCCAATTCAACGTTGCTGGCAGATCAGGGTTGATGTTCTATCCTTTTGCTTCTCTCCCTCTCTCTCTTTTATACAGCCTCTTTTCGGTCATCAAACTTAGTATGTGATGTCTCCTCTCTCTACCCTCTAAGTGGATACGTATACTTCTATCGATGGATAGGTGGGTAGGTAGGTAGATGGAGCTATTTTCTTTTTTAAAATAAACAAAAGCAACCTAAATATTCTGTCAGATTTCCTTCTGGTGAGTAGAACATTGCCCCACTCTCGTTACGTCAGAGATAGCCCTTTCGTAATTCAAACAGATACCAAAGGCTAACAAATCTTCTCAGACCAAACCTGACAGACGATAAACACACATAGTTTCAGCAGATTAATGTACTTTCTAACGGCTATTTAATCATTAACTCACTCTAACATCACGAGACATACGAATTTTCAGTTCACGTCTTAATTATACAAATGAATCAATGAAATTCACTTCATGGTTTAACTACATTAGTGGTAGTGAATACTCACTCAACTCTTTAGCATACATGATTCATATCATCTAAGACAGGTAACTTCACACTGATTCTCGCAACGTGTATTAAATAAATTAATGCATGAAATTTTTAGAATACATGATTCCTATAACAATCAAGACGACAAATTCAAACAATTCGTCAACTCATATAAAGAAAATTGATGTAACCCTCTTGTTTTTGCTCGCTATTAAAATAACCGATTCTGGAAAATTTCAAAAGATGACACTACTTCAACTGGCTTCACAAATAGTCTCTGCATCCCCTCAACTTTGAATCAATCGCGTCCCAAACAGGGACATTAAAGCCATCACAGTCTAGCGATTTAATACGGTACCTTTCCTCATAAATCTCATTAATTGTTACGTGCCACACTGACCACGGCAATAATGCGCACTACGGAAATACATTGTCAGAAATTTGCAGCATTACACACACACACACACACACATATATATATATATATATATATATATATATATATATATATATATATATATATATATAATATGTATGTATCTATATACGCATTTATGAAATATTTAATAAGAATGAAATTACCAAATTAAAAAAACTGGATCAAGTAATGCCTTGTAGATCTAATTTGAAATCTCCACATCCCGATTGTTGCTTATACCAAACTTCGTCAACATGACTCTGAACTCATTATAGTTGAGAGAGAGAGAGAGAGAGAGAGAGAGAGAGAGAGAGAGAGAGAGAGAGAGAGAGAGAGAGAGAGAGAGAGAGAGATTCTAACTAACATCAAGAAATATTGTATTATTACATTTGATGCAACAGTACATCCATATTGTAGCACTGTTTCGTTAGTCATCTAAGTGTCAATTCAGATAAAAACTAACTATTTTGCCAGGGCCTATCCTGCTGACCTGGGGTGTGCTATGAAAATAAGTTAAGCATTAATATCCCATCCTCATTCGTGACGTTAAATCATGTTCTTATCTTTTGTTGATTCTACGATACAAGGAAGAAATGACGATGAGCACCATCGTTGACTATTTGGAACATCTACACTAATTTATACATCAATAAAAAGACTGTTATGTACGATACTTCCTAGTGACAAGTGCAAAATAAACCTAATCGATACTTCTCAATGCATAATAATACATAGTTAATGTAGCATATTGAATTTGATGAAGACTACATGCTCAGACTTGACAATACACCGGATCGATGCCCAAGTTTTCCATTGTAAAGAACGCAATGTGTTTTAAATATGCATATATTATTTTAGTTTTGGTGAATTATTCTGTGTCCTAACTTGATATCGCGCAATAATAATGGTTGGTTGATTTTCACGCCACTTTGAGCATATTAGTAGCTACATCATGCCGATGAAACCGAAGGGAAGTACCTTTCCCAAGGAAACACCGAGGCAGCCGACCCAGGCTTGAGCGGGCGGGTATCGAACCCGCGATCCATGGATTGGAGTCCGATTCTCTATCAACTAAGCTACCGCAGCTAATAATAAGAATAAGAATAATAATAATAATAATAATAATAATAATAATACACATGCAATAATAATAATAATAATAATAATAATAATACACATGCAATAATAATAATAATAATAATAATAATAATAATACACATACAATAATAATAATAATAATATCATAATACTTAGAAAATGACAGAACAAGATAAAGAAGAAGAAATATTTAAATGTAAGAAAGCAAAGACAGTTTTCTTACTTATAAAGCACGTAAATCTGATAAAACGAATTATTTCATGTGTTCATACAATCGACAATCGTTACCAGTTTCACAAAGTACATCTAGTTTCTTAAACAGCTTAAATAGTGTACGACTGGTTGGTAAAATGCAAATTATGATTGTATCTTTACATTTTTCTTTTTCTTTCTATGTGTGTTTTAACAGTATTTCCTTATTGTCCATATACTATTAGCGTATGTCGGATTCCTGGGTCTCTTACGAGATAATAAACTCATATGTACCTGCAGCATAATGGATATGGTTTATAAACAGTATAGTTCTAATCATATCAAAAGGTTCAAATGACAACATTATATGGATTTGCAGAAAACTGAAAATGTTCTCACATCATAAATAATTGACAAGATCCTAAACTATGGTTTTCACTATATACTTGGAGCATGTCCCACATACATACAGCTTGTTATCTTTCAAAAGTAAAATTCTGTATCGTGATTGTTTCGAAAATGACATTTAAATAAAAACACAAATTTTATATAAACAACATACACGAGGAAGAATCCAGCGCACCGCAAGTAAGAAAAAAAAAAAAAAGAAAAAAAAGATTTTGTATGAGAACAGTGTCAAAACTTGTATAGGTTAATGTAATGAACGTTATGTAATGCTTCTAGAGCACCATTATTTAAAATTGGCAACGTAAATCACTTATTAATAAAATGCAACCCATTAATGGTGCATGAGAGTACACATTCTAACTCGATGCCTAGGTGTTATTCTTCTTTCCTTTTTCTGCGCATCGTCTTAAACAAAAGTATCGATGTGAATTGATCTGTGATTTGTCATTTTTTGGGGTTTAACGCCATTTTTAGTACATTATAGGCCATATTTTTGGCGGCCAGTACATTTGGTGAAGGAAGATGCCGGGAAGACCCAAGGAAGAACTTTCGACCCATGGGAAACTTCTGGCCAGGTTTCTCACATACGCTCGATGGTCGAGCCGACACTCGAACACGCACGAACAGAGGAGAGATGTGAGTGATCTGTAAAGGCGAGCGCCTTAGACCACCCGGCCAACTGGGGCCCTAAGGTGAATTTTGTTGTGAATTTTCATGTTCGGGATTAATCACTGCAGATTATGTAAAAAGAAGCATATGTCTCTGTACCTTATAACAGAAAATATTACTTCGCAGCTTTCAAATCATTACTTTTGATCTGAACCTGTGATTCTGCCCTTTCGTTTTAGCTCTTGCTGGTCAATCGTGATTGTGTCGTCCGTTTTGCCTGCGTAGTTCTGGTGTCCAAACGTTCGTAGGGATTCACATGTGTAAATCTAGCAAGACGGATAGATAGATAGATAGATAGATAGATAGATAGATAGATAAGGATAGATATATGAATCCGATTGTATCTATCCATCTCAATGATCCCGCACAATGTTTAGAGAGAAAAAAGAATTTGAAGAAACAAATGAAAAATAATATATATATATATATATATATATATATATATATATATATATATATATATATATATATAATGCACAAGACTTAAATCGAAGGTTACACTCTCAGTGTAATTTCGAAATTAATATCAGCTCCTAAATGATTAACCTCGATTCTTTTCTCTCTTTCTCCCATTATGTTTTGACCAGCAGATGTTGTGCTCAGTGCCAATCACTCTCAAATGATCTTTACTGTTGTCCCGACAAAGGCGCGCCGACAAAACCGCAAAACCGCGCCGACAAAAGCGCGCCGTCAAAAGCGCGCAACTTAAAACCCCGACAAAAGCGAGCCGACAAAAGCGCGCCGACAAGACCTTAAGAGTAGAATTAGACATGAAAAGTAACATAATTTCTAAGTTCCAAATATTATTTGAAGAGTCATTCTTCAAAGCTACTTGCGTACCTGAAACTGTATAAATAGCACACAAATATATTTAGGTCCAAACACTTGCAGTTATGGAAAGAACCGAATCGCAGAAGCAGAAAGAACACACTTTACGTGATGGCTATCGGCTTCGTAAAGACGGAAATCGCATTCTGATGTTTGGCACGAATCAGAATCTGCTTCTTCCTGAGGAACACGATCATTGTTCAACTCAATCGGCGCCAGCATACTTTATTTCCGACATGCGGCAATGTGTCAACAATGGACTATCTGCGCTGAATCGCGCATAACGTTGCACTGTAGAAGACACTTGTAGTCATTGAACGTTTTGGATATTGAGATATTAATGAATAGATGATGTTATTTGATCTTTAAGGCCATATTGAGATATTATTTAATAAGCGATGCTTAATGATCTTTAATGCTGTATTTGTTAGTTTCTTTACTAGAGACACAAAATGGTAATTGTTGTAGGCTTTTGTCTTTGCGCGATTATGTCGGCGCGCTTTTATCCTGCGTTCTTTTGTCTTTGCGCGCTTTTGTCCTGCGCGCTTTTGTCTTTGTGCGCTTTCGTCGGCGCGCTTTTGTCGGCGCGCTTTTGTCTGGGTGCCGATTTTTACTACACATTACAACAATACACCACATTAATCATATTATGCGTATCACATGAAGCATGTTCTTTAATTGTAAAATTGCTTCTTGTTTTCAAGATTTCTACTTTGAAATAATTAGAAGCTCACACAGCTTACAACCATTAAATTCACACTTAAAACAAACAGGTTGTCGATACTCGGTAGTTTCGATCTCAATTTTTCTCGCAGTCCTGCGTAGAGCAATGAACATGCGTCGTGAAAGTCTTGTTTAATGCTGCAAATACAGCGGAACCTTTGTATTTGAGACTTAAAATGCTCCTGAACGTATGCCATGCATGAAAACTATTTTGAAACTTTGCAGATTATAAGAAGTAAACCATATGTCTCTGTACTCTATAACAAAAATTATTCCTTTCACACCTTTAATATCACTATTTGTAATCGGAACGTGAGGTTATGTCCTTCGGTTTTATTTCTTGCTAGTCGGTTTGTATGGCAATAGGGTCGTACGTTTTGCTGCAATAGACCCAAAATAAACAATGTTGGATCACATTTAAATTTTAAATAATTGATAATTCTTATACAGCGCATTTCTTTTCTCTTTATATGCTAGGATCATAGAACAGAGACATAAGTAATCAGAAAATATTGAATTGACTTCTGCAAAGAAGTTAAGTGCAATCTATTTTGTGACCATCTGTTTAGAATTTATTGAAATAGAAATGTACAGCCTGAAAATATTGTTTCTGGTTTAAAATTTTTTCTCAAAGGTTTCAGTCGATAGTCGCAATGTGCCACCGGGACTATTGATCAGTGAAAGATTGATAGCACTGCCTGATCTGTTAAACTCATTGACTGTATGCAGAGCATCTTCGATGTCTTGAGAGGCCATGGTTAACTCAACAGCAGTATCTTCACCAACAGAGCTAGAAACTGCTACAGTGGAAATCTCTGCCATGGCAACTTGGATATATCAGCTTAAACCTGGACTGTTCATTCCTTTCTTGTTAATTCCAGTATAAAAAGGTGCATCAAGAATCATAATTTCATCTGGTTTCCTTTCTTGTTAATTCCAGTATAAAAAGGTGCATCAAGAATCATAATTTCATCTGGTTTCCTTTCTTGTTAATTCCAGTATAAAAAGGTGCATCAAGAATAATAATTTCATCTGGTTTCCTTTCTTGTTAATTCCAGTATAAAAAGGTGCATCAAGAATAATAATTTCATCTGGTTTGCGTCTAGCATGTTTCTTATACAGGGAAACTAGATAGTAGGTGTCACCTTAAAAGAAATTTATATAAAGCAATGTTAAATAATCAGAACAAAAAAAGATTCTCTTTTATTTATTAAATTAAATCATAATCATTTATTTATTTAAAAAATAACTTTCCTTTCATTTTCATCAAGCTTTTAGTTTTATATTAATATATTATCTTCTATTATACCTTAAATCATTATTTGGTAATTGAGCTTTATTTATTTATTCATTCATTTACTTATTTAATGCAAATTGTTAATTAATTTATTTATTTAGCCTACTTGCTCAAATACTCATTCACACAAACAGTAAACAGGTTGCTGTGTTTACTATTGAAATAGAAATAATTATTTACCAGGTTTAGCAAACATTTTTAGTGCAAATCTTCGTACATCACTCCAGTCCTAGTCTTTGTTTCTCTTTCATTGTATTCCACGTACACTATCCCGTCAGAGGTTGTTATCAACTCAAGGTCTCAACATGACATGTTTTCCTTTCCCTGTCATCCAGAAGCCCAAAACGTATGCTATTGTTTAGCCATATTGGGGTTTTAAGTGCCTCGGGGTTTACTGAAATAATAATAATAATAATAATAATAATAATAATAATAATAATAATGATGATGATGATGATGATGATGATGATGATGATGATCATCATCATCATCATCATCATCATCAATGTACATTTACATCATCATGATCATCATCAATGTCCCCAGAAGAAAACAAATCATCATCATCATCATCATCGTCATCGTCATCAATGTACCCATTCTTACGTACACCTGATTAGATTTTAACCTCAAATCACTAGTTTTATTACATGAAGTTTGTTTGTATAGAGCTTTTTGTTCTCAAATTTACCTTTTCAAAATTATACACACACACACACACACACACACACACACACATATATATATATATATATATATATATATATATATATATATATATATATATATATATATATATATATATATATATAAGGAAGATTTAGCCACTCTTTTCCCCTCTTCAGAACCTCTTCATATGAATGAATAATGGCTATATGACATCTAGTGGGTTAAACGCTTAGTATTTTCACGAGTGGAGAATCAGGTTTTCTTTTTATTTTATGTTTTAACTGTTGGCGAGCTAAAGTGTATAACTGATGAAGTGTTTTGTACCTGCGAATAGAAAATATGTATAGAAGCATAAATATTTTTCCTAATTCAAGATAAGAAAGCACTAACTTGTAAAAGCATTTGAAAAAAAAGGAATTAAATTCATGGTGTGATTTTGAACAACGTTTCCCCACGTAACAGATTGACATGCTACCTCTACACCAATCAGTTCACACCATGGAAGTTGAAATTCATTAGTCATAATGTTAACGATGTCTAATGACAAACAAAATTTGTTCTTAAGTGTAAAATATCATCACAATTATTCCTCTTGGAAAATCCACAAATTCTCGGAGTACAGTACAATAAATAAGATTTATTTACCCCTTTTGTCGAAGATTTTTCTAGTAACTATAGGATCAGTGCTAATCCAAAGCTCAATGACAACGTACAGGGAGGGTGGATGGAGCGATTTTAATTCAATAAAGTTACGTCGGTCTAGATGACCCGTCATGTATAGGAGAGTTATTTCATTACCTGTAAATGGATCTGCACTTTTCTTGTTATTGCCCAGTACGTACTGTTTAAAATCTTCCATTCAGAGGTCAGAACATCTATGGTACTCATGGGCTGTAAGTATGTTGAAGGGCTACTTTGTTCCAGAAAGTATCCACTGATCCTACACTGCATAGATTTAACAGTGACAGATTCGTACTCCTCTCTATTTGTTTTTCTGACAGACAAGACAGATGTAAATTGTTGTATCGTTTATGTTTTGAAAATGACATTCAAATAAAAAATACGAATGGTATATTTACAATAGACACGAGGGAGAATCCAGCATTCGCAAGTACTGGTGCCTCGCTGCCTCCCCCTCCTCCATCTCTCTCTCTCTCTCTATTATCAGGTATGTTGTGACAGGAGGATAAAAAGGACTGGATGAATATATGGTTAAACGTTTTATAGATTAATGTAATATATATCATGTAATGCATCAAGAACATAGTTACTTAAAACTAGCAATGTAAATCAATTATTAATAAAATCTAATCCATCCTTGGTGCATGAGTACAGACATTCTAACTCGATGTCTAGGTGTTATTCTTTATTTTGGTTATCTGAGTATCATCTTAAAACAATTATATACTGGTGAATTGTGCTGCAAAATGGCACAACAGTGAAGGTATTTGCCACTGTGAATTATATACTTTATTTAACAAACCTTTCTAATCGTTAGCCCTTTATATTTCCAGTTTTGCAAACATCAATATATGTTAGCAAACAATATCTTGAATATGTATTCTTCTCTTGTATAAAGACGTCACATGATCAGGATCAGAAAACACGCATTAAAACAATAAATGAATAGATCTTTAGTGAAGAAGACCTAATTTAGTAAATGAGAACTTTGCTCAGTTTAAGAGTTTTATTGTCGCTTTCAGTGAGACTTTTATACAAAAATACTAAAGACATTATATTAAAAACATTCATCAGTCCAACTATCCATCCACCCTCCCACACATCCTGCTATGCATCCATATGTAGCCATATATCTCTCTTTCTGTATGGTCCGTCCTGATAGATGAACGCTTGTGAATCCATGCAGATGTTTGGATACTAGTACCACTCCAGCAAAACGTATGACCAAATTACCATACAAACTGACTAGTAATGCTACAATCACAAGCAGTGATGTGAAAGGTATGTTAGGAATAATTGCTGTCATGTGGTACAGAGACATATGCTTCACTTCACGCAATCTTCAAAGTTTAATCCCGAAGATGAAAATCCACAAATCGATTCACCACTATATATTTATTTCAAGGTGATAAACAGAGAACCAAATTAAAGAATAGCAGCTAGTCATACAGTTAGAATGTCATGTTTATTGTTTATTACAATAATCTAAAAGGAGTTTAACCCTATTCTTATCAAGTACCTTTTATCCTCCTGTGCCAGTCCTTGCGAGTCTTGTATTCTACCTCGTGTTTATTGTAGAAATAAAGTTGTTTGTATTCTTAAGACAATATAAATAAACTATGTTGACCCTGTTAACACTCTTATGTTTGTATTGTCTCAATCAGACATACAATCCTTACACTTTTTGGCTTCAATTTCATGCCTCACGAATGGAAAACGTGTTGTAGCTTAATTGGAGTTATTCGGAAGAGTTTATTTCCTATTCGGGGAAATAATTAATCACACAATTTTGTTTTCGTCTCATGGGCTCGCTGTGAAAGAGAATGGGGCAAATGAAGTAAAAGTAAAATTATATGTCATTGTGAATTGAATACGCTATTTAGCAAGTCTTCCCAATCGTTACCCCTTTATATTTTCAATTTTTCACACATTAATATATGTTGGCAAATAATATCTTGAATATAGGTATACTTCTCATGTACAAAGACCTAGCATGAACAGGATTTGAAAACACGTATTGAAACAATATCAGACAGGTTAATTAGTGAAGAAAACTTAATTTAGTAAATGATACCCGTGCTCAGTTTAACCTGCGTTGTGCTATGTCTAAATGTCAGATATGTTTATCGTGTCTTTCAGTAAGACTTTAATGTAAAAAGACTAAATGCAAAAATCCGTTAAATCATCCATTTACCCAACCACCATCACAGCCATGCATTCATCCTTCTAGCCATTTATCTATCTGTCTATCGGTATTGTCCGTCTTGACAGATGCACGCTTATGAATTCTTCCAGATGTTTGGATACCAGAACTACTACAACAAAATGGACGACCCAATTACACATAGAAACTGAGATAAAACGGAAGGGCAGACCCACAAACTCCAATCGCAAATAGTAATGTTAAAGATGTGTTACAAATAATTTCTGTCAAGAGGTACCGAGACATATGATTCACTGCATATACTCTGCAAAGGTTGACCTGGAACGTAAATATCCACAAATCTATTCTGCACTAAAAGTAATTTCTCTCATAAGCTACAGAGACATATGCTTCATTTTACATAATCTGCAAACTTTATTTCTGTAGTAGGAATCCAGATGGTCTGTGTACTTAAATGAGAATCAATTGGTGGGACAACATGCGGGTATGTCCGCTACTCACGAATGCCTATGCCATCGACTCTGTAGCATCAATTTTTGGTGATGTGTGCATGGTCGCGATGGTGCTTACAGGCAAGACAATGGGTGCCGTAACTCGCGGATCCATGTTCGAATCTCCTTAGAGTACGAATGAAAATTATCTAACATGTAAAATATTATTTATTCGTGTCTATATATATATATATATATATATATATATATATATATATATATATATATATATATATATATATATATATATATTGAGAGAGAGAGAGAGAGAGAGAGAGAGAGAGAGAGAGAGAGAGAGAGAGAGAGAGAGAGAGAGAGATCGGGTATGGGTGGACGTGGCGCCGGGAAAGGGAAATCTTGATTTCTTCCTCGTTTGTATTATCGAGTCCTGGATTCTATCTCGTGTTTATGTGCTTAAGCCAATAGAAATAAACCATACACTTTGGGTTCAATTTTCTTAGCTGACTTCCTGATGGGAAAAAGTGTTCTAGTTTTAATAGAGTATTTGGGCCTATTTGGAGAAATAATGAATCACACAATTTCGTTTTCGTCTTATGGGCCCACTATGAAAGGGGAGGGGGCAAATGAAGTAAAAGTAAAAGAATTTGTTATTGTGAATTATATATGTTATTTAGCAAATTTACCCTATCGTCACTCATTTATATTTCCAGTTTTGCACACATTATTAGATGTTAGCATATAGAATCTTGAATAGACATTCTTCTCTTGTATAAACACATAGCATGAACAGGATTTGAAAACACGTATTTAAACAATATCTGACGGTTGATTAGTGAAGAAGACTTAATTATGTATATGATAGTTTTGCCTTGCTTAACCTGCATTGTGCTATTTGTAAATGTCAAAGAGGTTTATTGAGGCTTTTAATGAGGCTTTTATACAAAACGACTAAAGACATTTATATAAAAAAAATCCATGGAATCATCCATCCATTCACCAACACATCCAGCCATGCATTCATCCGTATAGCCAGTAATCTATCTATACGTATTGTCCATCTTGACAGATGGACGCCAATGAATCCCTGAAAATGTTTGGATACCAGAATAAGTAAGTCCAGTAAAACTTACGACCCAATTGCCATGAATACTGACTAGCAAGAGATTAAACAGAAGGGCTGAATCACAAGCTCCAATCACAAGTGATGATGTTAGTGGTGTATTAAGAATCATTTCTGTCATAAGGTACAGAGACATATGCTGCACTTCACATATCCTGCAAAGTATAATTCCGAAAATGAAAATTCACAAATCAAGTCATCACTATATATTTGTTTCAATGTGATAAGCAGAGAACGAAACTAAAGAATAACATCTATACATCGAGTAAACGTCTACGCTCAGGCACAAATGATGGGTTTATTTTATCAATAAGTGGTTTACATTGCTAGTTTTAAGTAACTGACATTAATATATGAACCGTTTAACCCTATTCTCACACAGTATTTTTTTATCCTCCTGTCAGAACAGACCGGACGATACAGAGAGAGAGAGAGAGAGAGAGGGTGGGTAGGCGTGGCGCAAATATAGGGGAGTGTTGGTTTCTTCCTCGTTTGTATAATAGAAATAAAGATTTTTTTATGCTTAAACCAATAGAAATAAGCCATGTTTACCCCTTTTACAATCATATGTTTGTATTGTATCAATCAGACAAATGACCTATACACGTTGGGTTCAATTTCATTAGCCGACTTTCTAATGGAAAAGTGTTCTAGTGTTATTGGAGTATTTCGAAAGAGTTTTGTCCTCTTCGCAGAAATAATGAATCACACAATTTTGTTTTCGTCTTATGGGTCCACAGTGAAAGGGGAGGGGGCAAACAAATGAAGTAAAAATAAATGAATTTGTGTGTGACTTATATACTTTATTTAGCAAATCTATCCTATCGTTACCCATTTATATTTCCAGTTTTGCACACATTATTAGATGTTAGCAAATAGTATCTTGAATAGGCATACTTCTCCTGTATAAAAACCTTGCACAAACAGGATTTGAAAACACGTATTTAAACAATATCTGCCAGGTAATTAGTGAAGAAGACTTAATTACGTATATGATAGATTTGCTCTGTTTAACCTGCATTGGGCTATTTGTAAATGTCAAGAGGTTTGTTGTGGCTTTCAGTGAGACTTTTATGCAAAAATACTAAAGACATTTATATAACAATATCCATCCAATCATCCATACATCCACCCACACATCCAGCCACGCATCCAACCGTATAACCAGCTATCTATCGATACGTATTGTCCATCTTAACAGATGGACGCCAATGCTCATAAACCAATGATGGGTTTATTTTATTAGTAAGTGATTTACATTGCTAGTTTTAAGCAAATGGGGATTACATGACTTTTATTACATTAATCTATAAAACGTTAAACCTTTTCTCACACAGTATTTTTTGTATCCTCCGTATCTTTTTTTATCTTCCATTCACAACATACCTGATGATACACAGAGAGAGAGAGAGAGAGAGAGAGAGAGAGAGAGAGAGAGAGAGAGAGAGAGAGAGAGAGAGAGAGAGGGTGTGGGTAGGCGTGGCGCCAGTACAGGGGAGTGTTGGTTTCTTCCTCGTTTGTATTTTGGAAATAAAGTTTTTCTGCATGCTTAAGCCAGTAGAAATAAACCATGTTTGCCCCGTTAACACTCATATGTTTGATTTGTCTCAATCAGACAAATGACCCATACACGTTGGGTTAAATTTCATGAGCTGACTCCGAACGGGTAAAGTGTTATTGGAGGATTTCGGAAGAGTTTTGTCCTCTTGGCAGAACTAATGAATCACACAATTTTGTTTTCGTCTTATGGGCCCATTGTGCTATTTGTATATGTCAAAGAGGTTTATTGTGGCTTTCAGTGAGACTTTTGTAAACAAAAATACTAAATACCATTATATAAAAATATCCATGTAATCATCCATCCAATCATCCATCCATCCACCCATATATCCAGCCATTTAGCCATCTATCTATCTATACGTATTGTCAAATTTAGAAGTAAACCTTCGGTCAAAACTGTGTACCATTTGGAAAAATTAGGATTCTTTGTTCCACTTACTTTATTTCTATCCTACCCAGCCTGGTCTAACATTTTGTTAAGTGTGAATGTGAACTCAAGTTTAACAAACTATCTCTGTCTGTTATTCATAACTACCCTCCTTCATCAATTAACCATTGTTTTATATTACGGTGCTGTTTTTGTTCTTCGTTTGTTCATTTATTTTTTCACTCCATTGATCTCAGGAAAGTAGGATTCAAAAATAAAGAAAATTAAAATGCCAAAACCAAAAAGGATCACTAAACCCGTTAAATAGGAATATAAACCAAACAACTTAACCGACCCACATCGGCATACTTGTAACAGGGATAAATGAAAATGTCAGGGAATCCAATTTGCAATTTAATACCACACTAACTTCCCCGGACAAAGAAGTACCGGGTGTTTCGTTCGGCATGAATCAGTCACTCAATGAATTAAGCCAGGATATGAATGAAACTATTCCTATGACGTCCACCCCCAATTCCCTCATTAGGGATTACGACTCAGACTCAGAAATCAAATTCAAGGATAAGAACCGCCAACCGGACAATTGTATTGACCTAAGCGGAACATTCCCACTGCTATCTCTCTCCCTGCAACAGACCAAACCAGTTAAAATAGCAGTAACAACAATAAACAGAGGGGAGGGGGGGGGGCAGGAAGTAAGCTTAATCCCGGAAACTCACACCTCGCCGCAAATAGATATCGTACAGGAGGGGGGATCAAGTTCACCCCTAAACCCAAAACATATGCGGAGAGCGTAAAACAGAAAGAGAAGGGAAATCAAACCATAAGCACGGTAAAGGCAACTAAACCTAAAAATTAAGTGACAACATCAACTCCAAATGTTACGAAGCCTAGCTGCACTAAGGTGCACAACAGTCAAATAGCAGGCCCCTCCAAAATAAGGCAAGAAACACCAGAAAAAATAATTAGGACACCCCAAGACTCGCCAAAACCACAGAAAAGACCAATTATACAAGGCATGGGGAAACGGCCAATAAATGGAATTTCCAAATCCAAAAATTCAAATAAAACAACTGATAAAGAAACCTGTCGGCCCGCGAGCAAATGAACTAAACTCCCAATAACAAAACAGACCGACAGCAACACCTCAAGGCGCAAATCAGACGCCTCTCAAGAATACCCAAATACCAAATAAAACAGACAGCCCTAGAGGAAAAACGGACAAAAACACCCCTTCAAAACAGGTGTACTCTTACCGCCCTCGGGACTTAAGAATCTTCCTAAAGAAAAGTCCCGAAACAAACATTAGTGCTAAAAGCATCACAACTGAGCTTCTTAAAACACAAGGGGGAAACTTCAAAATTATACATACAAGGCAAAACTACATAGTTGTCAGATGCGCTACCACAAAACAGGTAGCAAAATATGTGGAAATAAAAAAATTGGCCCATACAGAGTGACCTTTACTCGGCATGAGACCTCTCATACCCCAAACCAAACCAAATTCACAAATAACCCTAAAATATTACACAATACAATTATTATTAGAGTAAACCCGACACAGGATGCACAATCCATAAAACAGGACATTAAAAGGCATGGTCAGGAAATAAAAAATGAAATTAGCCTTAAAAACAAGCAAGGCGAGAACTCGACTGCAGTTCTCTTACAACTTGAACAAGCCACCTCCCGCCAGCCCGCCAAGGGCAACATGGCATATTCTACAAGACACACGAGTACCTAAACAAACCAAGATTCTGTGGAAAGAATGGGGCCACTACTCCACCAAATGCAGGTTCCATACATGATGCAATAGATGTGGAGGGCAACATGAGGGGGAGTGCAAATTTAAGGGACACAAATGTGTCAATTGTAGAAACTCCCACCTCCCGAGGTCACCTGATTGCCCTTTTGCAATGAAAGAAGAAAAAAATAATCGAGTACTTGGTACAAAACAATGTACCATACACAGTCGGAAAGACTCAAATTAATATTTTTCAGCGACGTCCTCTCAAGTGAGTCTGTTGAAGGCGCTCAGTCTGTACAGAACATAAAACCTCTACCGGAATACCAAATTAAAAAAATAAATACAGGCAATAAACCGTTAATAATTGTAAACATGTACGACTCAGGCGGGGAATTAATCGTTGAACCCGAAACTTACCAAACAATTGTTGGTGAGCTAGGAGATAACACACTTATCTGTGGAGATTTTAATGCCCCATAGTGAGCAATGGGGAGGAACACATTTGGATAGGACAGATGGAAATATTGAAAATATCAAACCTAGTAATACTAAAGAATGGTATACGCACCAGTGTTAACCCCGAAAACAGGACCATGTCAGCAAATGATTTAACTCTATGCTCACCCAAAATTGCGGAAATAGCCGATTGGGAAGTTGCGCAAACCAACAGACTAGGTAGTGACCACTATCCATTATTAACCTGAAAGTGCATAAAAACAACATCCCCCCCCCAAAAAAAAAAAAAAAAATAATAATAAAAAAACAAAAAACAACGGAGATTTGATTAGACGGACAGGGAGATGTTTCATTCTTTATGTGAAGGGATTGACTAAGCTCAGTTATATGACGACAACATTAACGAAAATATCGTTAAGGCGCTGTCGTCTGCAGCAGAGCGGTGCATACCCAAAATGTGAGGGCGAGGCAACAAACAGTCCGTTCCTTGGTGGAATGAGGAATGTAAACAAGCCATCAAAGAGAAAAAAGGCCTTAAATAGATTTAGACATACGAAAAATTCTCAAGAGTTTCTTGCTTATAAAGAAAAAGAATGCCTAGTGAAAACACCATATTCACGGCGAAACAAAATTTCTGGAAGGAATTCTGCTCGTCCCTAAAACACAAAGCAAATTCAAAACAAGTATGGGGAAAAATTAGAAAAATTAGGGGGAAAACGTATTTCTCGACCCCAAAACTCCCCAGGCCTACAACAAACGGGGAAAAATCCGATAAACTAGCCTCACATTTTGCCGGTATGAGCAGCAATACCAACCTTCAATAAACTTCCAAATCCACCGGAACAAAGTAGAAAAAGAACACTCCAAATTGTTCACAGACAGGGGTAACCACTCAAGTCCCTTAAATATAGACTATACCATTCATGAGTGGCGAAAGGCGCTCAGCAGGAAAAAAACCCAGCTCACCTTCGTGGACACGCTGGGCTACGAAATCTACAAAAATCTCCCAGAAAAAACCGAACTGGCGATTTTAGATCTGCTGAATGGGATCTGGAGATTGGGAGAAATTCCAAAACGATGAAAACAAGCAATTGTTATATCCCAATCCCAAAACCTGGAAAGGTCCGGCAGATATAAATTGGTACAGACCAATCTTACTCACTAACAATATGTTTAAAATCATGGAAACTATGATAAACAATAGATTGAAATACCACCTTGAGAGCAAGAAATTGATATCAAACAACCAAAGCGGATTCCGCAAAAAGCGATCCACTTTAGATCAGCTAATACGCTTGGAGGTAAGCACACAATTGACATTCAATGCAAAGAGGAAATGTGATCGCAACCTAATCGCCGTGTTCCTTGACCTTGAAAGAGCCTATGATCTGATATGGACCAAAGGATTAATTGCGAAGTTAAACCACTACGGAATAACTAGCCGCATACATAAATGGATATAAAACTTCTTAACAGGTCGAAATATCCAAACTAGAGTGGGTACTCAATACTCAGAAGTACACGAGCTAGAGCATGGAACCCCACACGGCAATGCACTGAAAGCCACTCTTTTTAACATCATGATAAACAACTTAGAGAAGTCAGTTGATCAAACTTTTCTGGACCTATCCCAGTTTGCTGACGACAGCGGAATCTTGAAAGCGGGCAACGCCTCCACTGAGGCTGTGGTGAGTCTACTGCAGGTGGGACTAGATAGGATTGCTCGATGGGCAGATAGGTGGGTCCCCCAGAAAAACCGTAGAAGTAATGTGCACACCAAAAACTAAAATACGTAGGAATACCCCAAAACTGTTCCTAAACGCGACAGAGATAAAGTTTGAAAAAGTACCCTGATTCCTAGGAATGCTACCGACGAGCACCTAACATGGATTAATCACATAACAGAGCTAGTAAGAAGATGCGGCCAAGATCTAAACCTCTTAAGGAACCTTAAAGGTACCGATTGGGTTGTAGGGGGGGGGGGGGAGGGGGGCAGACCAGACAACACTTCTTACTTTATATAGGACACTTATTCGATCGAAAATCGATTATGAGTGCCAAGCGTACGCTTCGGCCTGCCGCAACCTTCTCAAAAACTAGATCGAATACAACGCCAAGCTCTATTTATCTGCACATGTGCACTCGGTAGCACCTCTGAAGACGAGCTCAGAGTTCTAGATGGGGACAGACTCCCACCCCCTTCAATCTGAGAAGGGAGGAGTTACTCCTGAGATATGCGACAAGAATTTCAATCCATCCAAAGTCGCACCCTAATCAAATTATGACAGAGAAATGCAATAAACCCTTTAGACACAAGCTATTGATGAATTCACATGTAGGAAAAAGATACAAGATCTAAAAAGGGACTTGAACCTCACAAATATCCAGGCGGAAATTATAAAGTATCCCGACATTTCCCCAGGGACATGTCGGCCACACAAATTAAATGTAAATGCACTAAACAATGGAGATAAACAACAGCAACCTGTATAAATAAGGGCCAAAATTCTCTCTGAAATAGAAAGCAGGTGTGAAGGATTCGCCAAAATCTACACCGATGGGTCTAAATCCCCTGACCCAGGGCGCACTGCAGCAGCAGTCGTGATTCCACGGGAGAGTATCACACTGGGGCGATGCTACCCCAATCACTACTCCATATACACAGTGGAATTTGGGGCTATTACACAAGCAATCCAATGGATTTAAAACACCAAAACACAAAAAGCAGTGATAATTAGCGACTCCCTTAGTGTGCTGCGAACCCTGGAATCAGATAACTCTTCCAGCAGAGAACATTTAGTAAGGGAAGTCTACTTGAGACTAAAAACCCTGGAACGAAACAATCGTACTGTAAAATTTATGTGGGTGCCCTCCCACATTAACATTCCCGGAAACGAAAGGGCAGATAAAGAAGCAAAAAAAAAAAAAAAAAACAGGCTAAATGAACCCGATATACATCAATTAGATTACAGCGTCTAGGAAATATACAGTATGATTAGGCAGAAAATAGGGGGAAACTACAATTTACAGAAGCAAGTTAATAGGAGCATTATCGCCCCTGACCTGGTAAACCCGCATGACTCAAAAGTCATAAACAGAATGAATGCTGGGAAAACTCCTCTAGCCGGCAATTTTGGAAGGTTTCAACCAGGTGTAAAAGAAGCAGAAATTATCTGCCCTCACTGTCCCACCCCAGAAACATTAGGCAATATTCAATGACTGCCCCAAACATAACCAAGAGAGGAAAAAATCCAGGAAAAACAGAAAAACTAAAGACCCCAGCCCAATACCCGAATGTCCTTAATACAGGAAATAGTAACACCAATTCGGTGTACACACATACTCTGCGGTATGTCTCTGCTAGCGGAAAGAGAGGGAAAATCTAATCCCATACTAGGAACGCCCTCCAACATTATAGGGAGAAATAAGGTAGGAGATATGGCCCAAAACAAGAGACAGGAAAACCCAAAACATGAACAATAACAAAAACAACGAATTTAATAGTTTAATAGAATTACCACCAGTAGCAGACAGATAGGGAACTCATAAGGGTAAAGTAAAGCTGAGTGCGGGGGAAGAGGACAGTTATGTTTTTCGCTTAAGAGGTAGGCTTGTATACCGAAACTGTCGACACCCCCTCCCCCCCCCATCCACTCGGCTTGAAATACCTCAAAAGTTATCTATATTACAAAACCTCTAGAAACAGGACAATAATAATAATAACAACAACAACAACAATAACAACCAAGGAAATCAAAATTAATAGTTTTACAAATTAAAGTAGGAAGTTCGCCATGTCGAGAAGACGACCTCGTGTCAGCGAACCAACAACAATAATAATAACAACGACAACTAAAGCAATAAAATTGAATAGTGTTACAATTAAATGTAGGAAGTTTAAGTGGCCAACCTGAAATGGCTACACCGGGAGAGGAGGGGGGGGGGGGGGTGGGGGATTAGTAGACTAGGCCCAATCGGGGACCCAAATCGCGAGGCGAGCTAATCCCTGTCCTCGTGGGCAGGAGAAATTCCACTTTCACAAAGCCAAAATTAAATTTTAAAATACTTCTCCAAACAAAAACATCAATCTCCACTAAAAACAGAAAGTACATTAAATTGGCCTACCTGATCTGTCTGAACCGGGAGAGGAGGGGTTCGACCCGGAGGGAGGGGATTAGTAGACTGGGCCCAATCGGGGACCTAGTTCGCGAGACGAGCTAATCTTCGCCCTCATGGACAGGAGAAATTCCACTCCCACAGCATAGGACATTTAAGGAAAAGCCAATAACATTTAATAAATAAATAAACAAAGAAGGAGAGGTTACACTCAACTTCAAGGCGACGTAGTCATACATAGAAAATCATAAATTATCACCTCAAAGCATGTATATTACATCTCTTTTCATTATCCTGTCCCCCTACACTTCTCTAACTCTTCCGATGCATGACGTAACTAACATGAGGCGGGTGATACGTGTATCAATAATGCCCTATCGGAGATAAGAACCGAGAAGGGAGATAGGAGAATAAAACTGATAGAAACAGAAGAACACAGTATAAATCTAGCAATGGAAGAAGAGGAGTTTAGTCAGGTCATGGAAGGGTCACTCCCAACCATCTCAACTCCAAAACTGTCTCAAAAAAGAAAGAGACGAAACACTACCTTGGAAGAATGGCCGTCAAATGAGGAGTTGGAGGAGCTGATCCACCATAAAGATCTCCCCGAACAGGGAGATCATCGTTCTTGCCTAGAACCCAGATCTCATGGGAGAAGGGCAAAAAGAAAAAAGAGAATTAACAATAGTAGAATAGAGTTATAAAGAACCAACAACAAAATAAAAACATAGAAACCCTAAATCTTAAAGGATATGATCTAGGGAATAGCGCAGATCAAACCAATAATTCAGAAAAAGACCAAACCAAAATCAGCTTAAACACAACGCAGTGAATAATAGTATAAACGGAAAATAAAATCAACAAATAAGACTGAAAACTATACATGTTTACGATATCATGGAGGGACAAAACCTCAGTGTCATATCCATAAACATAAATGGAATAAAAGATAAAATAAATCAATTAAACGAGATGTCCAAAACATATGACATCATACAAATACTAGAAACTCATAATTTAGATTTTTTTAAAAACAGTGTTAAGAAATATATCTTTAAAGTTATCATGGTATAATATCACAACTGAAGAGAAATTTAATGGGAGATTAACACACATTAAAATAAATGGTAGGCACATACTAAATGTGTATGTGCCAACAGCTCGTAATGTGAAAACGATAGATTTTATCCAAGACCTCACGGAATATATACAAAATCTTTCTATGGAAAATTTTATAATAGGGGGATATTTTAATTGAGTGACTGGAAATATAGATAGAAGTGGTGGTTTGAACCAGAAAGATAAAGATAATAAAATGGAAGAGAAAGTAAGAAATTGTATCGATACAAATAATATAGTAGATATACGGAGAACTTTAAATCCTGGTCAAATAGAATATACATATAAATATGAAAACGGACAAGGAAGTCGATTGGACAAATTCGATGTATCTAAAAGAGAGATGAACTTAGTTAAAACGTGCGAAATCCAAAGAATCACTATATCCGATCACAAACCAGCTATACTTATTATAACTAAAAAAAAAAAAATAGTAATAAAAAAAAAATTATTTTTATAAAAAAAAAAATGGGGCATTGGGTATTGGAAATTAAAAAACTCGATTCTAGTGGAAGATGACTATACAGAAATAATAAAGGTATTGAACAACGTCAAATTGGAAAAAACGAGGAATATCTTAAAATCCTGGGAGAACCAAAAGAAACGATTAAAAAGTTGTCAAAAAATAACGTATTCTATAAAACAAGACAAAATAAAAGGGATTGTAAAAAGATATTAAGACACATCTAATATTAATGAGGGAAATTTGCGAGTATGTATAAAAGATCACAAGGAATTTACAGAAGAAAAGAGATAAGGAAGGGGAAAAAGAGAACTATGGATTCTTTAAGGACAAATAATATAATCCTCACTGATTGCACAGAGATAATGCAAGAAAGCCACGAATATTATAAAGAACTCTACACTACACAGAACATATCACACGATGAAATAAACAGCTTTTGTAAAAATGTCACTTTTGTACAAATTAATGAAGACGCTAGAGCTACGTGCGAAAATTTCATAACAGCAGAGGAAATTAAAACAGCAATAATACAACTTAATAATGGGAAATCACCAGGGTCAGATGGTCTAACTGCTGACTTTTAAAAAAAATGCCAAACTCAACTAATTCCGATTTTAGAATTTGTATTTAACAATATACTCATAAATAAAGAAATGCGTGTCAAAATGATGGAATAATATATAAGGAAAAACGAAACACACAAGAACTACAAAATTGGAGACCGATCTCGCTACTAAACACGGATTATAAAATACTAAGTAAGATCCTAGCTAATAGATTAAAAACATGTATGGGAAAATTAATCAATATAAACCAAAGTTGTTGGGAGGGGGGGGGGGTAGAAGTATTACTAATAATCTATTAATCATACGTACGGTTATAGAATATATAGAAAATAAAGGAGAAAAAGGGGTGATGATTCTATATGATAAAAAAAGCTTTCGACCGTATAGAACAAAGCTATATAGAAACTATACTGAGAAACTATGGTTTTTTACCCATCTTCTGTACATGGGTCCAAATATTCTATGAAAACAAAACGTCTGCAGTTCAAATAAATGGGACGAAAACTAAGCGTTTTAAAATAGAAAGATCGGTAAGACAGGGATGTTCCCTGTCAATGTTACTATATGATTTAACCATAGAAGTGCTATGTACAAAGATAAACAACAATATAAACATACAAGGAATCAAAGTACCTAATATATAAAATGAACTAAAGATGCTCCAACATGCAGACGACTGCACAAATTGTATATATGATGGCTTTTCATTCAAACATTTGGAGAAAGAGTTTTCCGACTTTGGGAAGGCTTCAGGTTCCTGAATTAACCACCCCAAAACTGAGATACTATTAATAGGTCAATTGGCGTGGAAATCATCCGGGTTTACCACCGGAACTGATTAAAACACAATTTAAAGCCTTAGGGATAATCTTTGGAAACAATGCAGCAATGGAATATTTTAAGCAGTTAACCGATAAAATTCCAACTCATATAGAAATATGGTCGTGTTCGCCTTTAAATTTGATGGAAAAAATACAGATAGCCCGGACATACTTGTATAGCAATCTATGGTATATAATGCAGACAGTAGATTTTAGGGATACGTGGCTAGAGATTATAGATAAGAAAATAATCCATTTTATAAGGGGTGGGGAGATGCACCTTCTTCCAAGTGAATATTTGTACAAAACAAAGACAGAGGGAGTGTTGGGTATCCCATCACTTAGATACAAGAAGATAGTAAACACTATAAACAGAATAAGGAATTTAAATATAAGAAAATCTTTGTGTGGGTGGCTATGTATAAATTTACGGCTTTGTAATCAGCAATATGTCGTAAATATACAGAAATAATAAATTAAGCAAACTTATAGAACCTCCGGGAAAACTGAGCTCAACTAAAAACAGAATCATGAGATATAGAAATATTAATAGAATATAGACAGATAAACTAATATATGGAATTATAATGCATGCTATTAATACAAAAATCCATTTCAAAGTAGAAATCAATAACCCAGGAGTACAGTGGGAAACAGTATGGAAGAAATGGGGAAGAATTAAGTCCACCAACAACAAAAAAACCCCCAACAAAGTTATGTATATAAATATATCCATGATGTATGGGCAACAGGAGAGTTTGCCTTCAGTAGACATTCAACAAATTCTATTTCATTATGCCCACTTTGTAATAGAATTTTATATACTAAGAAACATGCAGTATTGCACTGCTAGGAAACTGAAGTTGATAGGAACAAACTAATAAACAAAATATTAAAGCAAAATGGAGTATACCATGAAGACAACATCCTATACATAAATAGTATCAAAGAAAGTAAACTATATGACGATTTAGTTACATATATTACAAATATAATGAGAAAATGTTTTAAAATAAATGAAACATAAATTGAACATAAATATAGCATATATAGCACGGACCTTAATAATAAATTTATGTTACAGAGTGTTTTTGTCTGCCTGATACGGAAAAGGCGAGACACGATGTGAGGGGGAAGAGGTGGTAGAACTACCCCCATTGGGGGGGGGGGCGGAAAATAAAGAGGGGCCGCCTTTACCTTCTCAGCCAGTCTAAAAAAAACCTCTATCTAATAATAGTATTATTAACAACATATAAGAGACAATAACACTCCAAATATAACTATTAACACTAAGGGAAAACCCGCAGCACTAATATAAACTAACACTACATGTAGGTACCAAAACAAACAAATAAAATTTAAAAAAAAAACAACAACGGGGGGGGGGGGGGGGTATTTATCTCACAGTAAAATATGAGGACGGGCTGATGCTAATGCTACATGGCTAACGCGTAGTAGTACGGGTCACTTAGAGCATCCGAAAAATGAGGGCATAACAAAATCAACATGATGAAACCAAAATACAAAGGGGAAACAATATAAAATACTAACAACTGAGAGATTTTCTTTCTCCGCCCAACATACACTACATACATACATACACCATAAAACAAGCTATGACTTTTTCTATTTCTTTTTTCTTTTCTTTCTTTTTTTATGTCCCTTTTTTCTTCTTCTGAGTGTACTTTTTTCCTTTCTTAGAAAAGGCAGCAGCAAAATTTAAAATGGCCTTGAGACCATTAGATATACAGAATCTGGGGGCGCACAGACGATAGCCTCTGTGACAGAGGGGGACGGGAATACCACACCCATTAAGGGTCGCGGTTGCCAGGGTGGCGCCCATCCAATACTCTGTCACAAACTAAAAATGATGCACCCCATATCTAGATCATATAATCCCGTTACAGAGATTTCTATAAATTGTATATTTTTTTTTCTCTTCTACATAAATATTAAAATTTTGTTTTAACCAGATATGACCAATCAGAGCCAGTCCAAACAAGAATACAGGGAATATAGACAACGACAAAACATATATAGCATAGATACATATAGCACAGACTGGACTAATACAGATCCCTGGCAAGGATCAATGTAACCATCATATTTAACATGGAAAGAAAACCAGTCGTAACGGCAATGCCTAAGGAAGAGAGTACGAGCCATAGTGTAAATTTCTTTTAGCCAAGGGGCGGAATCGAATGGGAACCTGCAGACGGGAACCTAAACAAGTACGCTGCATCAAAAAAGCAATAACAAGAGGAACCCTAGTCAAAAACAATAAAGCAACAAAATTTCTCTTCAAAATTCTTTTTGAATTTTTACTGAAACCCACAACAACAGACCTTTGGGGGACACATACAATCATTTAAAACTTTCGGCACAAAAGGGGGTCACCTCAAAGGCCTTTTAGCTGAACATAGCTAATGGTCAACGAGGTGTCCACTAAAAAAGTAACTAACATGAATGAATGAACTTCTATCTCCTACTACAGGAATAATACTATTTAAAAAAAAACCCAAAACAAACAAACTTCCTTCTCTTTACCTCTCCCGCAACTTGGTGATGGCACCCGATGCGAGGTCCAAGGAGTATCTAAAAAGTTATATCGGACCCTCAACAAAAACGTAGTCAATATAAGGTGGTCCCAAGTCCAGACCATCAGGTACAGCAGCACAATGTGACAATATATAGTTTACTTTGTAACGCGGGCCAAACATCTGGCCCACACAAAATTAAGATTATAAGGTGATCATAAGTTCCAGATCATCAGGGCCACACCGCACAATGCGGTATCTGATTGTCAGAAATCCCCGAAAATTCAACAATAGAAAATAGAGTTAGCACACGCACCATGGGATTCGAATAAGAAACTACTTCCTCACAAATAATATTACACAATATAAGGTGGTTAAAAGACCCAGACCATAAGGCCTAGCCGCACAAGGTGGCAATGATTGGACAAATTGAGACAAAACCATTGTAAAACCAAGGCGTATATGCTTACAAATTAAGGAACCCTAATATTACACTTCTTGGACTGAGCCGAACTTATAAAAACATTTCTTCACCACATTACCTTGACTAACCCTAATAAAAAAACAGCCACAGGTACAGTTTTTATTCAAAATTGATATTAAAACTATTAGATCAGGTACAAGACGACACAAGTTCTTTTTGGCAAATAAAATCAAAATTTCAACCCTGGACCAATTGGAGCCCTCCAGCGACGTCGAAGCACACTCCTACTATGCCGTTCCCAACTCCAACCTTTGCCTCTCCCAGCCATGGATAATTAAGAAGTGTGCCGTGCACACATTAAAGCGTCAAATGGGTGCTCTGCGCACATTTGAAGAGTAATTAAGAAGTACGCTTTGCGTACGTTAACCTCACGCACATGGTCAAATAACCGCACGCGTGTATAATCGAAATCAGTCAGTCAGACACGCTTCAATGACAAGAACTCATGTCAAAGGAGTGTTATGAATCATTTCTGTCATAGGGTACAGAGACATATGCTTCACTTCACATAATCTGCAAAGTTGAATCCCGAACATGAAAATCCACAAATCAGTTCATCACTATACACTTGTTTCAATGTGATAAGCAGAGAATTAAACCAAAGGATAACATCTAGGCATAGAGTTACAATGTGTATGCTCATTCACCAGTGATGGATTACA
This sequence comes from Margaritifera margaritifera, assembly GCA_029931535.1. Lineage (NCBI taxonomy): Eukaryota > Metazoa > Mollusca > Bivalvia > Unionida > Margaritiferidae > Margaritifera > Margaritifera margaritifera. The sequence continues at coordinate 663,603 of JAQPZY010000964.1, forward strand.
CTTTGTAAATAAGTGAATTACATTGCTAGTTTTAAGTAACTGTTTACTGGTGGTATTACATGAGATTTATTACATTAATCTACAAAAACGTCTAACTCTATTCTCATACAGTACTTTTTATTATCCTCTTGTCACAACATACCTGATAATGAAGAGAGAGAGAGAGAGAGAGAGAGAGAGAGAGAGAGAGAGAGAGAGAGAGAGAGAGAGAGAGAGAGAGAGAGAGAGATGGTGGGATAGGACGGGCTACAAGTACTTGGGGTTGATGGATTCTCCCCTGTTTTCATTTTAGATATGAAGCCGTTTGCATGTCAAAGCCAATTAAAGTAAACAATCCTGACCCCTTTTAGCACTCATATGCTTGAATTGTTTCAATTAGACAAAAGACTCATACACTTTGCGTTCAATTTCATTAGCTGACTCCCGAATGGGAAAAGTGTTCTAGTTTGGGGTAATTTGGTAGACTTTTGTCCCATTCGGAGAAATAATGAATCACACAATTTTGTTTTCATGTCATGAACCAGCTGTGAAAGGATAGGGAGCAATTGATATAAAAGTAAAAGTGTTGTCATTGTGAATTATATACGTTATTTAACAAATCTCCCAAATCGTTACCCTTTTATATTTCTAATTTTGCACACATCAATATATGTTAGCAAATAATACCTTGAACAGGTATTCCTCTCATGTATAAAGACGTAGCATGAGCAGGATTTGAAAACACGTAGTAAAAAAAATCGATCAGGGTAATTAATGACTAAGAAGACTTAATTTAGTAAATGATAGCATTGCTCAGTTTAACCTGCACTGTGGTAAATGCAAATGTAAAAGGGGTTTCTGGTGGCTTTTAGTGAGACTTTAATATAAAAATACTAAAGGCATTTATATACCAAACAATCCATCCATCCACCCACACACCTAACCATGCATCCATACCTCTAGAGATCAATCTATCTATCCGTATTGTCCGTGTTTATAGATGTATGCTTGTAAATTCCTGCAGATGGTTGGATACAAGACCTACTATAACAAAACGGAAGACCCAATTACCACAGAAACTGACTAGCAAGAGATAAAACAGAAGGGCTGAATCACACGCTAAAATCACAAATGATGATGTTAAAGGTGTGCTAGGAATCATTTCTGTCATAAGGTACAGAGACATATGCTTCACTTCATATAATCTGCAAAGTTTTATCACGAATATGAAAATCGACAAATCAAGTCACCACTACATATTTATTTCAATGTGATAAGCAGAGAACGAAACTAAAGAATAACACCTACACATCGAGTAAATGTCTCCGCTCATGCACCAATGATGGGTTTATTTTATTAATAAGTGATTTACATTGCTAGTTTTAAGTAACTGGGCATTACATGATGTTTATTACATTAAACTATAAAACGTTTAACCCTATTCTCATACAGTACTGTTTATCCTCCTGTCACAACATACCTGATGAGAGAGAGAGAGAGAGAGAGAGAGAGAGATATCGGGTGTGGGTGGGCGTGGCGCCAGTACAGGGGAATGTTGGTTTCTTCCTCGTTTGTAATTTAGAAATAAAGTTTTTTGTATGCATACGCCAGGAGAAATAAACCATGTTTACCCGGTTAGCACTCAGATGTTTGTATTGTCTCAATCAGAGAAGTGGCCTATACACTTTGGGTTCAATTTCATTAGCTGACTTCCTAATGGAAAAGTGTTCTAGTTTTATTGGAGTATTTCGGAAGAATTTTGTCCTCTTCGCAGAAATAATGAATCACACAATTTTGTTTTCCTCTTATGGGCCTACTGTGAAAGGAGAGGGCGTAAGTGAAGTAAAAGTAAAAGAATTTGTTATTGTGAATTATATACGTTATTTAGCAAATCTACCCTATCTTTACCCTTTTATATTTCTAATTTTGAACACATTATTAGATGTTAGCATATGGTATCTAGATAATAGGCATTCATTTATTGTATAAATACATAGCATGAACAGGATTTGAAAACAAGTATTTAAAGAATATCTAACGCTTAATTAGTGAAGAAAACTTAATTACGTATATGATAGCTTTCCTCTGTTTAACCCGCACTGTGCTTTGTATAAATATCAAAGAGATTTATTGTGGCTTTTAGTGAGGCTTTTATACAAATCAACTAAAGAGATTTATATATAAAACAAAATCCATGGACTCGTCCATCCATCCATACATCCAGCCATGTATCCATCCGTACAGCCATCAGTCTATCTATATGTATTGTCCGTCTTGATAGATGTACTCCTGTGAATCCATGCAAATATTTGGATACCGAACTACTCCAGCAAAACGCACAACCCAGTTACCACAGAAACTGACTAGCAAGAGATAAAATGGAAGGGCTGAATCACAAGCTCCAATCACAAGAAGTGATGTTAAAGGAGTGTTAGGAATTATTTATGTCATATGATACAGAGACATATGCTCCACTTCACATAATCTGTTTAATTCTGAACATGAAAATCCACAAATCAATCACTTTTCTAATTGTGTTCTAGAGGCATTGCATGACGTTTATTACATTCATCTATAACACTTTTGGCGACTTTTGATCATCTGGTCACAACATACCTGATATTACAGAGAGAGAGAGAGAGAGAGAGAGAGAGAGAGAGAGAGAGAGAGAGAGAGAGAGAGAGAGAGAGAAGGGGGGGGGGTCGATGCTTGGGAGTACCGGATTCTCCCCCGTGTTTAATGTAGTTATAGACCTTTCCATTGAACAGTTCTTACATTTGTACCTCTCCATATCCTCTACGTGTCACTACACGCGTCCACCATTCAGGTAATGATTCTATATTTGCCTGCCACTTCTATATTCCGTTATTGCTATAAATTAACTTTATTTCCTCATAAATCTTCAAATGTGTAGTCTCATCTTCAAATGTGTAGTCTCATCTTCAAATGTGTAGTCTCATCTTCAAATGTGTAGTCTCAAACTCTGGAGGGAGCAATTACATTTTCAAGTGCCTCTTCATCTTTCACAGCGGGCACGTGACACGGAAACAATATTGTGATTAATTATTTCTCTGAATAGGACAAAACTCTTCCGAATACCTCCAAAATACTAGAACACTTTTTCCATTCGGCATTCAGCTAATGAAATTGAAACGATAGTGTATGACTCATTTTTCCGAAAGAAACAATACAAACATATAGGTGCTAACGGGGGTCAACATGGTTTATTTCTTTCGCTTAAAGATGCATACGGCTTTATACCTACAATGAACACTAGGAGGAATCCAGCACTCCCAAGTAATGCCCCCTCCCCCTTCTCTCTCTGTATGTATTATCAGGTATGTTGTGACAGGAGGAAGAAAATGTACTGTATATAAATAGACTTTAAAGTGTTATAGATAAATGTAATAAACGTCATCAATGCCTCTAGAACACAGCTAGAAGTGAATTGATTTGTCAATTTCCATGTTCGGGATTAAACTTTGCAGATTATGTGAAGTAAAGCATATGTCTCTGTACCTCATGACAGCAATGATTCCTAACACACTGTAACGGTTTTGACCGTATGGAATGTCGTTTCTCTGACATCTTTTAATACAACAGCACTAGCCACTACAGCCACTTTATTTGTAAAAACGTTACTGTACTAAACTGGATAAAACGTATGACAGGGTCAGACTTTTAAATGCATTCTATATACATTGCAAAATGAAAAATGAAAATATAAAGCGACAAATCAAATAATCAACAGTCGTCTGGATTCATGGGAATCCTTCACGGCGGCGGAGATGCTAATCATGACTGTGTATCTCAAATTCGGGTATTTTTCTTGTACGGTCGATTTTTGTCCTTGTTTGCAAGCACTGATGTGGAGGGGAAAATATCGCCAACATTCTGTATCTGTTTGACTTAGGTCCTACTCAGCTTATCTTTCCCTAATATAAGTACGAGCATAAAGGGGGTGGGATACTATTTAAAGGGTTCACCCTATTAGTAATTGACACTTTTGTGCAGAAGACGATTGTATTACTTGAAATTCTTGCTGATAATGATAACTGGGGTTGCAATAGATCAGGGGAGACAACTTATTATGTGACTGTTTCCAATACAGAAAAAGTTTTTTCCCTTGAACGGCGCCCTAAACGACTACTACTTGAAGTGCTGTGTAGTATGGGGAGACAAATTATTTTCGCCAGACGAACGCACAGAAATTCATGAAATTGAGAGTTTCAGTCTTGGAAAGTGTGATATTTCAAGAGAAATGTATTCATTCAATGATCAAACATACATTTGTAGAATGGAAAAAGTGTGATATAGGGAGAGAAATCTTCTCATACAATGACCACAGAATTTTAAATTAGTAAAGGCGTGGTATGTGAAGAGAAAATGGACTCATTAAATGACCACACACACAAAAAAATTAATAAGAAAGAGGTGATATGTGGTTAGAAATCGTCACCAATGATCACCCAAACAAAATTGTATAACTGCAATATATCCCGAAGTTAAGGAGAACTCATTTTCATTTGTACAACTAGGAGTTGCAAATGAATCCTCTCAGGAGACAGGAACTAAGTCACGAATATATAAATATATCAAACTCATGAAAATGGATCCATTGATAAAATATAGAAGTAATGAAATTACTAATATCATGAAAAATTGAAGTCCGAAATTCAGTTGATGAAATTATAGTTCAGGTTAGCTAAATACATCCTAATTTATTTTAACTAGCTCAAATGCAACTTTTAAAAAAAAATAATTGTCGAATAAATGCTAAGTAAATTGCAGATGTAACTGTAATCTAATTGCAGTAGAAACCCATGTCTTTCTATTTTGAGGACGTGAGTATCTAAATCGTAGCTATTACATGGTGCTGTACATACTCAAATAATTTGGGTTTCAGATGCCCTAGAGTTTCGTTGCTTGTGAACCGGCTTGCTGGATTCATATTCGAAAATTCCCGGGCCTTAAATACGGCATAGTCGGAATTTAGCTGGAAAACTATTGGAAGACTGTTGTAGCAGTGTTGGATAATGGAGAGGTGAAAAATTGTTGCAAAACCCTAAATCGTCTTGAGACTTAAAATCTATGTAAAGAGAATAATTATTTGCAACTAAACAGATATAATTTGTTAAATTGACATCAGGGGAAAATACTTTATTTGTTTTTCCCTGGGTGTTTTCGTGTAAATATGTTTCTATAAAGTATGGGTGCATTAACAAAAAGAAATCTAAAAACAAAAAAATAAATAAACAAACACAAAAGACCAAAGCAAACAAAACAAAGAACACAAACCAAATAATAAATCCTACCCTGCTTACTGTGTGTATGTGTGATGGTGTGTTGGAAAGTAAGCCTAAGTATATGAGCGACCCCCTCCGTTTGAAGATGTGTTAGTGACCATCCCATAGTGTGTTGAATAGTAAACATGCGTGTTAATGACCCTCACACAATTCATCATTCCCTTCCCTGTTTCCTTTCTAGGTGCTGGATAATTAATAGGTGTCTTAGTGACCATTACATAACACCCCTCTCCTTCATCAACTTTGTTTGTAACGGTACGTATTTGACTTCAAGAACGTATGTGGGTCTGTCAGAAAATAGGTGTTAGTGCTCATTACTCTACCCATACTTTACGTTCCCCTTGCATATAAGTGTGTATGTTTAATAAGGATGAGTATTGGTCAGTAAGACTGTGTTAGTCACCATTACCCATTCCCTACCTTCCTCTCATCTGTTTGTTTGTTTGTAGGTATAGGTGTTTGTCTTTCAAAACGTGTCCATTTCCAGAAAACCCAAAGTAACATCCTACTGTTAAAAGTTCTATAAGTTCCACACGATCATTATTGTTCCACTTCCAATAGGCCCCATCGTATTTCCCAATATTATATTCCCATAAGGTCCATACTAACATTAGTGTTAAAGTTCCATGTTGGCCCATAGCGCCATCCTAATGTTAAATTCCCACAAGGTGCATAGTGCAGGTTTCGTAATCTTAAACTCATCAAGGAAACTAATACCATTTTTGGGCCCATAACGTTCCCTATAATTACTTCCTTGGAATAGCACTTTCCTGGTTTTATAATGATCAATGCAAAAATGTAAAGAACGTTCGTCCTAATTAAGATTTCTAAATAAAGATTTATATTTTAAAGAACAATCGCTTGTCTGAACATTAATGTGAGGTCAATATTAAAACAATGTTCAACATTTAGCCGAGATTTAAAACATCTGTATTGGTGAGCTTTCTTGCAATTTTGTCTGTCTGAAATCCATTCTTGTAACAAGTTATCTTGTAACCATAGCTTAAAGGACACAATACAAAGTTTTTCATCACTTGCGTCTTTTGAGATCCACACATATCCAAAGCCATATTTATATAATACATATTTTATTTTTCAGACCCAATTAACTTGACTAGCTTCGTCAAGTTTCACTAACATTTTAGTAACATTGTGCATAATATATATGATTGTTCATTCTTTTCAATTTTATCCAGTATTTGATACATTTGTAAAGTACTGAATATAGAGAAGATATCGTACACATTCACCTCTAGAAAATGACCCCCCCCCCAAAAAAAAATAAAAATAAATAAATAAATAAATAATAATAATAAAAAAATATAAAAAAAATAAAATAAAAAAATAAATCCAATAAAGATTGTGCGATAAGTTTAAATAAACGGTACAAAATTTGTTGTGGTAATTTCAATCTGGTTTAATATTCATAACTCATCAATTCTGACCCGTAGCATAAAATGGGAGAGACCACAGTGTCGAATAATTTAAAAGATTCAGAAACAGATAAAGCTTCAATTTTACATTGAATCTTATAAATCGCAATGAATTCGATCTTGCTTGTTATACAGTACATTCTTTTGCCTAAGTCCAGGTGAGTTTGGGAGTAAAGAGATGGAGATGCTCCATATATTATATGCTGATACAGTTTCAATTTTCTGACCTCGAAAGTACCACTGTTCATTGTTTCTTAGGAAACGCCCATTCCTAAAAATAATAAGTTTGGTTTTATCAAAATTAATCTCTGTTTCATCGCCAAATTCAGCCACAATGTTAATTTGAAGTCGTTGATTTATCGCGGTATCTGCACAATTGGCAAGATCATCAGCGTACAATATGGCAAAACTGTCAATTATATCAAAATAAATATAATATGTCAACATTTCTCTCTTTATTTGGGAATCAAATAGTTTATCAATAAATTACAAATCAGAGGATTTAGAATAATACCTTACCTAATTCAAATATTACAAGGAAAAAAGTTTGCATACTGCTAGTCAACTCGGAACTCGGACACATACACAAAGACTATAATACATTGATGACATGATACATACAAATTTTCCGCTGATACCCTTCTTCCCAGGGTGTTCAATAAGGTTTTAGTGATCTATCGCTTTTAACGCCTTGGAAACATCTATGAAAAGAAAATACAATCTGCCATCAGGGTCTACTTGAATATTTGTGCACCAAAGTTTGAAGAATGAACATGTTATGTACGGGAGGATACCCCTTTTGGAAGTCACATTGACCTTGATCTCGGTGAATACCTTGTCTAGTACATCAATGAGTGAAACGCCCTGATAACTGTTTAGATTATTTACATTACCTTAATTGTGTACTGGCAAGTAATACTTTCTCCCCATGCATGTAGGAAATTGACAGACTGAAATACAGTATTAAATAAAAGGGTTAACGTCGGAGTAATTTCTACCACAACCACTGTACCCCTCCCCTCTCCATCCTCCTCAGGTTATTCATTATCAATGGGCCTCTCACGGATATCATAAGCATCAATCGTCTCCAGAGGGAAGCTAGTGTGCATCGATTGTGGTATGTATAATCAAATCCTATTATCACTCTTTACATGAAATGTCACTTTTACATGTATTCGTTTGTCTAATATACTTGACCATTTTCCAAAACATTGGATGTAAATTTAGCAGTGAATACGTTGATGCTTATTGTGTTGAAAAATTCGTAACATGAATTGTATGGTTCGGTGGCCCTAAATACTAAATAAAAGTTGTCATTATCATTGATAATAGAAATTTTAATTATTCCTCAAGCATATTTGCTTCTTATTCACATCCTCTGAAAGTATCACTAATTAAGATGTCATATCAGCAACCACTTTGTGACAAAATCACAAAACATGGACTTATTAAAAGCAATTGCAAAGAAACAATATATAACTTTTAAATATTCTTTACTTTTCAGAGCAATATCTATATATATTTTCCATTGTGTGAATATACAGAAGAAAATTTTAGCGACCTAGTTTCTAATTTAAGCCTTAATAAAACCTGATTTTTTTCTTGATTTGTCAGATGTTTGCTAGTGTGACTTTGGAAAGAGATACAATAACTCCGAAAAAGACTGTCAAGTTCTCAATTTACTGTATTAGATACAGTATAGCAGGCTGTATTTGAGTGGAATAAAAAAATATAATCTGAATTTTCACTGTTTTCAAAGTTTGATAAATATATTCGGAGTAAAGAATATGGACGAAATGTTTATCATAGACAGAGGAGATATATGTTTTTGAGTAGATATAAGCAAATATTTTACCAGTGAAGTGGGAAACATTGTATTGTCATGAGTGTCGAAGCCACGAGTGACAGTACAAAATGTTTAGACTTCATGACGGGAATATTTCCTGATATGCACTAAAAGAAGAAAGTAGATTTTCTTTTAATTACATATTTTTTAAAGCAAAACCCACCAATTGGCATGCATTTCTTTCTCTATTTTGTGCCAATTGGACAAACGTCTGCATTACTACATCAATAAAAGGAAGTTCCCAAACTTTGCAATAATTTTAGGATAGCAACCTTTTACAAATTTTGCTTGTACATATAATGCTTCAAATTGTGTATTTTGTGAAATTGTTTACTGTTTTCAAACGAAAATGAAGAGAGTTTTATTTCCGTTAACACATTTCTTGAGTGGATTTATACAGTGAACATTGTTGGCGTGAGAGCACTACAGAAACATAACAGAGCGGTCGCATCAGACAGATTTCAGGGTATAACATTTTTAAACAAAATAGTTTCAAGATTGTGAATTTACTTGTACGGATTTGGTTCTTTTTTTGTTTTCTTCCTTTGTGCATTCAAAAGTGAATTTTTGGCCTTGTCAAGTTTGAGGTCTAGTTTAGTAACAGACGCTGCACCCTAATTTAGATCGTAATTTCATCTTGGTTTTCAATAAACACTCATCAATTTCAGATTTATCCATTGTTTGCAAGCATGATTATGATTTTGCTGAGAGTTAGAAGTGCCTCCTAAAAATTTTTATTACTATATTTAACCAAGAGTTTTTCCTAAAACTGTGTCCGTTTGCCGTAGAGTGTAAAAGGCATATGATACTCTATGGGTGACAGAATACTGAATAGCAGCAGTTTATGTAAGGTCAGTCACTAATAATTTGCGGGATTTATACGGAAAACTAATTAAAAATATATATTCTTGATGAGCCTACTTATTTGTTGTTTGGAGTTCTTTTTTAGGCACTTTTTGATGGTTCCAATGTATTGATTAAATAAATGTATACTAGACGCTTTGCACTCTTGACACATTTTAAGATCTGTTTATTCTGATGGAGAGAGAGAGAGAGAGAAAGAGAGAGAGAAAGAGAGAGAAGATCAGCAGAAGAAAAATGAAATAGGTTTTAATATGTAAATACAAATTTGAATAACGTACATAAGGGCAGATACATTTCCTAAATGGGAAAAGAAAGTATTTCCAATAGTGATCTCGCCACTGTGCCAATAAAAGTGGTATCGCCACTGTGGCGATATCATCTTTCTCCCACTGATATTTTTCAATATCTCATTGTAAAACATAAAATAAAACTTTTTATTCTAAATTCCTAATGCATTCTGCTTTTATGCCCACAAGGCAAAAAAAGTGGGGTGATTGTTTTTAGCAATATTGAAATATGTCTCATAAAATTAATATGCACTCTTTCTATCATCGTAATATTTTCAAATCATCAAATCTCACAACCATAATAAAATATAAAATTGGAAGCATAGTACGATAAAAGAATAGTACGATAAAAGAAATTTACCCAGATATTCATAGCGAAATATCCAGACTTTAATGACTCTATAAACTAGATGTTGCTAGGTCAAAAACAGCTACCTAAAGCAAATACGAAAAGTAACATTGAATTTATGATATATTTAATATTTATTTAGACAAATTTTGGACTAACTACCATGGCATTCATACATAGGTCCAATACTGAATCATTGACTGCTAGCCTAAATAAAAAAGACTTGAAAAAATACAGAATTTTGTTTGTCAACGAATATTATGTGCTTCCTGTTTTTTTTTTTTTTTGTCATCATTGGCGCTTTGTTGTTTGTTTGTTGTTCGATTGTTTGTGACTTAAATATTTGCCACAGTTACCAATCCAAATAATAATTGAGGGTGACTGATATACTTGATAGATCTAGAAGCACGCTATACTTAAGAATATTCGCAATAAAACCTATATTGATATAAAACATACGTCAGGCATAATAAGCGTTTCCATTGGTCTGAATTTTCACTCTGGAAAATAAGATAGTCTTTAATATAAGCCTATTGATCTATTCGATGTATTATGTACTGAGAGAGAGAGAGAGAGAGAGAGAGAGAGAGAGAGAGAGAGCCAGACGCAGACAGACAGAGACAGAAACAGAGATCACACAACAAAGATGTGGGAATTCTACACTATTTTTAAAGCTAATACTAAGTCGCAAACGATCTCTATCTTCGGCCTGATACTATCCATCCAACTCATCCAACATTAGAATCAATTCGTCCGTTTCCTTTGATGGGACCGCTGATATGAAATCCTTAAATATGACCGAGTAAGTAGATACTGTCGTTTGAAACTTTCTTTAAGTTAGCTTGCGCAAATTGACTATGGCAATAATTCTCGATTGCTACAAAGAGATTTTCGATCTCCGATTGACTCTCTCAGTGATGTTGTTGGTATTGATCGTGACTACGGATCGATCATTTTATCATCGAATACCAACATTGCACTCCCAGTGCCGGACGACATAGAACATTGTTTTTGTGTCAGTCGCTTCACTTCTGGCTTGCCACGGAGTTTTGTAATTGTTTGATGATGTCACTCACTTGTAATATACATTTATACCAGATTATACATACCTCCCCCTATACAATAGCTTAGTGGTCTCCAACGCTGTGCCCGCGGTCGCCATGGCGCCCACCAAGGTTTTTTGTGTGCCCGCGGAAGAGGTTATAATGAATAATAATTGTTTAAAATGGGTCAAGTTAATTAGTTGGTGCCCGCCACTCTCTCATAAACTCACAAATGTGCCCGTAGGCACAAAAAGGTTTGGGACCCCTGCAATAGCTTGAAAGGATGAGTGTTAGATTGTATGTAAGTATGTATGTGTGTTAATCATCAACCATACAACTTCTGTCATTTTGTAGAGCGTTAATTACACAATAATTTGTGGTTTATTTGATAATTCATTCATTTTTCCATCGAGTCATTCACTTATGTATATTTATTTTTCCTTTAAACGTTTTAAGCAGTATTGCTAAAACAGTATTTACGTGGGCGATATTTACTGTTTCTTCTCTTTTTCCCAGATATGGATGAAATCGTTATTTTCCTTATAAATACTGACTCATTTCGTCTAGAATATCCTAATCCTTAAAACAACAATGTCCTTTTCGCTTGCTGGTTAAGAAAATGCGAATATAACTCCCATTCAATATAAATGAACACAGACTTTACCTCTTGTTTCGACAAAATGTAGCAATACACGGTGTCGAATTCCTCAATAACTAAATGGAGAAGAAGAGCAATAAAGTACATTGAAACAAGGTCGCTCTTTAAAAATATAATTAGAATTTCCACTGTACTTTCCAATAAAAAATTGCACTCAAAACAAAGAATCATACCTCTAACTTTCCACTGTTTATCTCAGTTCCAGAAAGTGGATGTCGTTTGCTATTAGTTGTGTTATTGTCTGTCTGCACATCCTTTTGAAATTCCACTTGAAGGCCTTACCATCCTATCATGTTCAATTTCCAAAGAGGGTCATACCATTTCATCCTTTTCAATTCGGGGCCCCGGGTGGCTAAGTGGTCTAAGGCGCTCACCTTTACTGGTTACTCGCACATCTCACCTCTGTCCACGTGCTTTTTCGTGTCGCCTCGACCAACGTGGGTATATAATAAAGCTTGCCAGTAGCTTTCCGTGGGTCGGTGGTTCTTCCCGGGGGTCTTTACGGGTTCTTCCTGCACCAAATATCCTGGCCGCCATGTATAGCCTATCATGGGCTGAAAAATGGCAGTAAACCCCACAAAACTAAAAAACCAAACTTTCCGTTTCCCATATAGGCTATTGTGTTCCATTTCCATGTTCTGTTCTCACAGAGGGCTATAGTGACAATCGTAAACTTAAATTTTCATAGGGACCATATTGTCCCATCAATTTCATTTCCATAGAGGGCTGTAGAGTCCTCAGCATGTAAAAGTCAAATATGGGTGTAGAGTATGATCCATAATGTTTAATTTTCAGAGAGGGCTGTAGTATTCCCAGCATGTAAAACTCCAATATGGGTCTATAGTAACACCATAATGTTTAATTTTCATACGGGCCTTAGTGTCCTAAACGGGTCTCTTATTGTTCCTTATACAACTGTAGTTCATCCATCCATACATACATATATACATGCACATACATACATACATGGAGGTATGGTTGTTTTCTACTAATCATTAAATGACTCACAGTTCACTAAAATACATTTTGCACACATGCTATGGCGATATTTAGTATGAAACATAATTATAGCACGAAGATTGTAGCATAAATCTTTGTACTTGTTGTGTTAGATAACAGAACTATAATTTTGAAGAAAAAAAAACATAATAAAGAAATAAAGAAATAAAATATAAGTAAATAGATAAGGATATAAATACATGCAAAATTTTAGTAGGTTTCAAAAAACTTATAATAACGTTCACTACACAGTTTAGAAACAAGTCAGCATTTATTTGCCTATAAAACAATAAACATTATGCGATGGAAGAGCAGGGTCTATGTTGTTTGCAGTTGGACTCAACTTATAATCAAGTATACACGGTACTTGACAAATTAGACCTTTTTCCATGTCGGAAATAAGCATATCATGTACATATTATGACCGCTCATGGTGAGAAGAAATACATTTTTAATTTCTGGTTTTAGTCTGCTGTGACCTCCATAGCTTCTCTGTGAAAGCATATGTCTCAATCTGTGCATTTGGAATGGACAGTCTGATCTGAGGTTATATAATAAAGATTTTAATGACTATGCGTAGTTAATCAGTCTTTCAAAAATCAAACACACCATGAGGATCCATGATTATAAATATAAATAAATGTTAAAGGTTAATAAAATGAAAGTTCATCGCTAGAGACTTGCCTGACTTACTTTTAAGCTCCAAACAACGGGGAATTCTTCCTCGAATTAGCAACCCATCTCGGGTGTATAGACCGTTCTTAATGAGATCCTCATTAATATTCATGTATAACGGAAATTAGACTTAGCAAAGCAGTTCTGCAAACAAACGATAGAACAAGACACAACATCATTCACCGCGAAGTAATAAAAATCAGACTGTCAAGGTACCATCACTCACACTAACATGGAAAAGAGAGAACAAGGAAACAATGTACACAGTGCTGAAGTAGCTTACATAAAACCCTCTAAAACCAATTTTCATCCTATATTTATCTAATTTATATGCATATTTGTCCTCTTATCCAAATCATTTATAATATATGTTCTTATATGTCAATGTGCTGTATGTGCAGCTCATGAAAATGGTATTGTTTATATTGCGTTTATCTTTAGCTGCGTGTTTCTTAAATTTTCCTTTGAGTTCATTCAGATGAACATGTGCTAAATATCTTACCTTCAGCAATTATGACATGATGACGACGACAACGATGTCTATCATGCTGATTATTATTATTATTATTATTATTATTATTATTATTATTATTATTATTATTATTATCAGGTAACCTGGTAACTTGGTAAAGTATTGACAACAACATCAATAAACAACCATTAGGAAAAGGTACATACTGATCATAGACATTACTTTGATTTTTTAGTTCTCACCGCAATGTTGGTAATCGAGGTGCTGTTTTCAAAGTGAGTGGGTGCATGAATTATTAACTTCACCATGCTAAGAATATAAACAAGTTATGAGTTAAAATTAGAAACCAGACTGGCTGTTCTTGGACTGATTGTTCGTTGTTACATGAAAAATACCACAAGTAATGTTTAATGTTGAAACTTTTAAAGGAAATGGCTGCTTGATCAACCACCGAAAATGTCGTTCCTTATCTTTATGAACGGTCCCTCATAATGACATATAGCAACAATCAATTGATTTCTTAGCTCCTTCTTCTTCAAAGATGGAATATATTGGAAGCTTAGGTCTTTATGGATTCTAACATTTCCATTACACAACGAAAAACAAAAATATTCGTCACAGATTTGCTCTTGGACGTGTTCAGCGGTAACCATCGATGATGCAATTGCTATTGAAAGCGACTTGCTTAGCTTTGTCATTTATTTACACGAATAAATTCTAAGAAGGGTATACTCGTCATTAACCTAAAAGTGGGTTCTAAAGTTTTTCCAAAATGGCGAACGTTGGAGTGGGTAAGTACTTATCCCTCTTCTAATTATTTGGACTAATTGTACTAGTTTAAAAATAAAAACCCCACAATATATGTTTATTCAACCTGTATAAACCATGCATTCATTGCCCAACAAAGTTGAATAGTTATAGATAACGTTCATTAATCACTGACACAATATATATATATATATATATATATATATATATATATATATATATATATATATATATATATATATATTATTGCTCACGTAAACAAGATGGAGTAACATATCACCAATTTATTTCAAAATTTGGACACATGCAATGAATTGTAAACAACATTTTGCGGTACTGCATGCGCAACATGAAATATAAAGTGATCGAACTGCGGAATGGCAGAGCTGTAGTAAGGTATAGGGCAAACACAAATTGTATAAAAGCAAAATTAAGTGCGATACTTCAGACCAGGCCAGACTTTCATACAGAGGATCAAGTTTTTGTACGTGCTCAATTAATTGCTTTATTTCTTCACAAAGTCATATGTATGATTATTTCGTGACATTACAGACTGAAATAATATTTCTAAACATGTCTCTATTTATGAGTATCAGCCGTGCTTTCTCAATAACGTGTCTTAAACATTATAACCGAGTACATACTACAAGCTGAAGCATTTTATGTATGTAGAGTCTGACTACGACATATTCATGTCTAAACCAGAAAGAAAAACAGTTACATCGAGCACATGGCGCATACAAACCTTTGGGCAAAATGTTAGCTGGAATCATTTACAGAAAAGAACAGAACACAATCTGTATTTATCATTAAATTCCAAAGCAATGTATAGTATAGACGTGAGGGTGCAAAAATTTGTCATACTGCAGAGGATAAACAATATAATTATCATGCCTCAAAAATTTCTTTTAAATTTGCAGATATACTGGATTTACATTTTTCCATGTTCGGCTATGAACATTAATATCATGGTAAATATTTTCTACTCAATGCCCGATAAACTAGAAAAACAAACAAAAATAATGTTCATTTTCGACAGCTCTTAAATGAAAGAATTTAAGGAAAACAAAAACATATATTTGAAGTCTTTCACCTTTCCGTACCTAAATAAACTAGTGTTAAGCGTCTATCGGCATTCAAAGAATACAAACGAATATCACATAAATTCCCCAAAAATAAAGAATATAAAGCAAATTTGTTAAATATCTGAAATTGTAGCTGCAAATCATCCCTCGTAACCTGTACAAAACTCACTGTGTAGAAATGTGAGGTGGTATATAAAGAAATGTCCATTTTATCCTAACTGAATATACATTATCCAAATCCCACTATAGATATATTTGAATTGGATATCGGTGTTTGGCCAGTACTTGCTTCAAATAAGCAACATTTTTACACAGGAAGAAAAAAGACAAAATCATATTTCTGTCTACGTGAATCTCAGAAGTTCTCGAAGTGGTGTTGATATGAGGGGAAGCCCTCGTACTGCTTGACCTCAGAACAAGCCGCCTCCACTGTTAGGGTCATCGGAGCTGGACCACAGCTGAATACACCGATCTGTTTCACCTGTGGAGAGGAACAGAACATGCTAGTTTAAATGATCATATAAGCGAAAAAGAGAACATGTACAGGTAAAACAAATCCACATATTAATGCACAACATTGAACCAGTGTTACGACTCTATGGTCTAAGAAAAATGTAACAGAAAGAAAGTGAAAACAACAAATCAAGTAAAAATCAACAAGCAATTTATTACTAGATAATTAAAATGAAAAATCAAAAAGTCACTTACAGTAATGTGTTTTGAAATCCTAATAATCCAATAAGAATGATTGTTCTAATCACAAGTCCTAAATATAGAATATTCCGAATTCACGGCTGTGTCCTTGAATGTTATGATGTGCTAATGGTCTCCAAAGTCCTGATGTACTAGAAATCTTGATGTGCTGATGTCAAAATGAAGTATTCCAAAATCTCTGAATAAGTTCAGTTAAATTCCAAAATCATTAATTAAAAATCCAAAATCCAAAAGTTTATGAGCACTGTTATAATCCAATGAATATTTTAAATAATTCCTCTCTTAGAATTTGGAATGAATTTTCACAACTGTAATAGCTCTTTACAAGACTGATGGTAATGTCAAAACTGAATAAATGTCCACCAAACATGGCATATATAAAGATTGGTCACATGACAGAATGTTCTAGAATGTGTGTCATCTTAATGGAATTTTACTTGTAAACAAAAATTCAACCTTGACCTTCAAATTGAGAAAACATATTGATCAAAACAACCTAATTCAAGGACACTAGTTAAACATGTTTTTCCTGATAACATTAAGATTTAAGCAAATATTAAAGTGAAGAAACATTTATAATTTCCTAAAATATTTATAATATTATATAAACATCATACATAACACCTCCCCTCATAAAGAAAAAGAAAGATTTATATAATAAAGCTTTCTTTTGAATATACATCTAATACTATAATAACCAAAATTACATAAGAACATGTTTTATGATACTGGACTTAATTACATCAAGCAATATTACATTTCTAGGCACGTGAGAGTGCATCTGCAATCACATTGTCTTTTCCCCTGATGTGTTTGATGTCAATGTTATATTCCTGCAATATCAAACTCCATCGCAACAATCTCCGATTTTTATCTTTCATTTTGTTGATGAAAGTAAGGGGATTGTGATCACTGTACACAATAATTGGAGAAAGAGCTGAGGTGACATACACTTCAAAATGCTGTAAAGCCAATATCAAAGCCAAACATTCCTTCTCAATTGTGGAATAATTTTTCTGGTGCTTGTTTAGTTTTTTAGAAAAATAACACACAGGGTGATCCACACCACTTTTGTCTTCCTGAATCAATACTCCACCAACCCCTACATCACTTGCATCAACAGATAATTTAAATGATTGGCTAAAATTTGGTGCAGAAAGAACTGGTGCATTCTTAAGCATGGCCTTTAACTTGTCAAAAGATTCCTGACACTTGTCAGACCAATAAAATTTGGCTTTCTTACTCAATAAACTTGTCAAAGGTTCAGCAATTTTGGAAAAATTGGAACAAAATTTCCGATAATATCCAGCCATACCTAGAAATCGCATCAGTTGCTTTTTACAAAGTGGAACTTGAAATTCAGAGATAGCTTTGACCTTAGCTTCTATAGGTTTAACTTGACCTTGTCCCACAATATGTCCTAAAAATGTGACACAAGCATGGCAAAACTCACTTTTGCTCAAATTAATTGTCAGATTTGCATCACTGAGTCGATCGAAGAATTTTCGAATGGTTTCCAAATGATCTTCCCAGGTGTTGTTGTAGATAATGACGTCATCGATATAAGCGTCACAATTATCAAGACCAAATGTTATCATGTTCATCAGACGTTGAAACGTTGCAGGTGAATTTTTCATTCCAAACAGCATGACTTTATATTGATAAAGTCCATCTGGAGTTACAAATGTTGAAATTTCTTTTGCCCTTTCCGTCAGTGGAATTTGCCAGAATCCTTTTAAAAGGTCAAACTTGGTGACATATTCCGCATTTCCAATTTTATCAATGCAATCGTCCATTCTTGGGATTGGAAATGAATCAGTTTTGGTGACACTGTTGACTTTTCTATAGTCAGTACACATACGGAATGTATTATCTGGCTTGGGAACAAGAATACATGGTGAACTCCAGTTACTTTTACTTGGTTCTATGAAATCATTCTCCAGTAAATACTGAATTTCTTTCTTCAGATAGTTCTGTTTGAGAGGATTCATCCTATAAGGATGCTGTTTCACAGGCGCAGAATCTACAATGTCAACGTCATGATAAATTTTACTTGTTCGTGTTGGAACATCAGGAAACAAGTGCTCGTATTCATGTAATAGCTGTTTTAGTTCATTTCTTTCCTGTTGTTGTAGATGTGAAAGTTTCTGGTCTAGGTTGTTCAGTATTTCTGAATTCCAAAGATTGGTTATACCAGAGTCACTATAGTCTGATCGTACTCCATCGTTGATATCTTCACTGTGTGGGACAGGTACAACTAAATTAACAGAATAATTAGCTGGGCTATCTCTGTCAAAATATTCCTTTAACATATTTATATGACAAAGTTGTTTCTGTTTCCGTCTCCCAGGAGTGTTAATGATATAATTTAAGTCATTTACTTCTTTTCAACGGTATAAGGACAATAAAATTTAGCCTGAAGAGGATTCTGAGGTATGGGAAAGAGAGCCAGAACTTTGTCACCAGGTTTAAAACTCCTTTCCTGTGAATTTCTGTCATACCTTAATTTCATTTTTGACTGGGTAGTGTGAAGATTAGTTCTTGCTACTTCACAGGCCTTTGACAACTTGTATTTGAAATCAGAAACATAATCAAGAAGATTAATCTTCGAATCTTCATTTGAAAGAAGTTTCTCTTTCAATAATTTCAATGGTCCACGGACAGTATGACCAAAAACTAGTTCAAAGGGACTAAAACCCAACGACTCTTGAACTGATTCCCTAACAGCAAACAACAACAAATGAACACCCTCATCCCAATCCTTTTCTGTATCAAAGCAATATGATCGAATCATATTCTTCAAAGTTTAATGAAATCTTTCCAGAGCACCTTGACTTTCAGGGTGATAGGCAGAAGATTTAAACTGTTGGATGCCTAATTCATGCATAACTTGTTGGAAAATTCCAGACATAAAATTTGACCCTTGATCTGACTGGACAGATTTGGGAAGGCCAACAAGTGTAAAAAACTTCACCAAAGCTTTCACAATAGTTTTAGTTTTTATATTTCTCAGAGGAATTGCTTCTGGAAATCTTGTAGATGCACACATGATGGTCAACAAGTATTGGTTGCCTAACTTGGTTTTAGGTAAAGGACCAACACAGTCTACCATTATTCTACTAAATGGTTCATCAAATGCAGAAATAGGTTGCAGATGAGCCTTAGGTATCTTCTGATTGGGTTTTCCTACCATTTGACAAGTGTGACAAGATCTGCAGTATTTAGAAACATCACTTTTGAGTTTCGGCCAATAAAAATGATTCAAGATCTTGTGATAAGTCTTACGGACTCCTAAATGACCAGCCAAAGGAGTTTCATGGGCTAAACTAAGAATTTCCTGTCTATATGACTTAGGAACAACAATTTGATAGCTCACTGACCACTCGTCACCAGCGGGTACATCAGGTGGTCTCCATTTCCTCATAAGGACCCCATTTTTCACAAAGTAACACACTGGAACTTGTGTGGCTTCAGTTTCACTAATAGCCCTCTGAAACAAACAAGATATCTCGGGATCTTGCTCCTGTTCAACGACAAGGGATTGTCGTTTGTCATCCTGATTATAACAAAGAGAATGAGTTGCCAAAAGAGGATCACTGTGATCAATACCATTTGATTGATCAATACCTGAGGAAAAAGTGACCTCATCAAAAGACTGACCAATACATGTGTCAGCTAAAGGAATAATATCCTGATCAACATCACTCTCAAGAGCTCTTTTTGCCATAGCTCTAGTAACTGCACAAGCAGGGTATAAATCAGGGATTTCAGTTTCGACAGGATCAACTTTCTGATCCAAACAAGGCTTGTCAGTTACAAGTGGATTAACCATAACCTTATCTCCAGCTAGGTCATTGCCTAGTAATAAATGAACACCCTCTATGGGTAAAGAAGTCACTGCCCCAACAGTCACAGATCCAGAAACTAAGTCTGATGCCAAATTTACACAATGGAGAGGAACATTTACAAAGCCGCACTCTACTCCCTGAACAAGAACACTTTCACTTGAAGAAGACTCCTCAGACAAAGGCAAAGTATCTGATACTAAAAGACTATGAGAAGCTCCAGTGTCCCTTAATATTTTAATTGGAATAGGTTTGGCAGAATCACCAATAAGTGATATAGAACCTTCTGACATGAATGGTTCATAAGCCTCCAAAATAAAATCAGACTGGGGTTTGTTTGACCCAACAAATGTATTGCTTTCAATACAAGACCGTGACCTTGACCTCGTAGAAATAAGAGCATTTGGAAAAGCTCTGTCTTTTCTCTGTTGCTTATTTTTCAACTTGAAGCAATCAGAAATAACGTGCCTTTTCTTTTTACAATAAGTGCACGTAGGAAGAGATAAGGATTTCTGATCAGTCTTATCAGATGTTTGATTCCTAACAGTTGTGCTGTTGTGAAATTTGGAAGTACTCGAATGAGATTGAAATGTTTTTTTACCAGAAAACTGCTGAGAGGACGACATATTGCCAAATGAAATTTTGTGAGTCAAGGAATAATCATCAGCCATACGAGCAGCATTTTCCAAAGTTTCCACATTCTGCTCGTCAAGATAGGTTTTAGCATCACTATGGATGCACCTCTTGAACTCTTCAATTAATACGAGTTGTCGGAGGTTATCATAAGCTTGATCAACTTTCTTGGCTGAGCACCACCTATCAAATAGTTGTTCTTTATCCCTTGCAAATTCGACATGAGTTTGTCCAGTTTCTTTTCTACAATTCCTAAACCTTTGTCGATATGCCTCTGGTACCAACTCATAAACTTTCAAGATGTACTCCTTAACCACATCATAATCAATGCTTTGTTGTACTGACAGTGAAATGTAGACTTCACGAGCTTTGCCAATTAGTACACTTTGTAATAACAAAGTCCAATGCTCTCTGGGCCATTTCAAGTTTTCAGCTATTTTCTCGAAATGAAGAAAGTATTTATCTACTTCTTTTTCCTGAAAAGGGGGTACTAACCTAATATATCTAGTAACATCAAAACCTGAACTTGTGTTTAAAGGAGTGGAGTGTGCTCTGTTTGCCAGTTCTAATTCTCTTAATTTAAATTGCATTTCCCTTTCTTCTCTTTGCATCTGATTTGTATCTGCCTCTCTTCTTTCTGCATTTGTATCTGCCTCTCTTCCTTCTCTCTCTCCATCTGTATCTGCCTCTCTTCTTTCTGCATTTTGTATCTGCCTCTCTTCCTTCTCTCTCTCCATCTGTATCTGCCTCTCTTCTTTCTCTCTCTCTCTCTCTGAATCTGAAGCTTTGCCAATTCTAAATCCATCTGGTTCTTTAACTCTAATTCCCTTAATTTCCTGTCAGAACCAGATACAGGCTTTCTCTTCAAACTTAAAGCACTGCTATCAAAAATTCCCTTTCCTACTAAATACTGAATCAAAATAATCTTTATCTCCTGTTTTGTCAATGATACTTTTGCCTCAGATAGACTGTATTTTCTGGCAAGCTCAAGCAACTCATCCTTTCTCATGCACTCTAACTCGTCCTGGGTAGGTTTTGAAATGAAATTCTGAACATTAGATGCCATTGTAAATGCTTGTTGGTTTCACACACAAAAAAATTCTCTTTTAAAAATCTTTGCCAAAGACAAAAATATTCTCCGAGACAAAATCAATATGAATTTCAAAGATAACTTTAATATCTCTAATATGCTTTAATGAAATTCAGATCCCGGAACGACGAGCCCCCAATTTCTGTTACGACTCTATGGTCTAAGAAAAATGTAACAGAAAGAAAGTGAAAACAACAAATCAAGTAAAAATCAACAAGCAATTTATTACTAGATAATTAAAATGAAAAATCAAAAAGTCACTTAAAGTAATGTGTTTTGAAATCCTAATAATCCAATAAGAATGATTGTTCTAATCACAAGTCCTAAATATAGAATGTTCCGAATTCACGGCTGTGTCCTTGAATGTTATGATGTGCTGATGGTCTCCAAAGTCCTGATGTACTAGAAATCTTGATGTGCTGATGTCAAAATGAAGTATTCCAAAATCTCTGAATAAGTTCAGTTAAATTCCAAAATCATTAATTAAAAATCCAAAATCCAAAAGTTTATGAGCACTGTTATAATCCAATGAATATTTTAAATAATTCCTCTCTTAGAATTTGGAATGAATTTTCACAACTGTAATAGCTCTTTACAAGACTGATGGTAATGTCAAAACTGAATAAATGTCCACCAAACATGGCATATATAAAGATTGGTCACATGACAGAATGTTCTAGAATGTGTGTCATCTTAATGGAATTTTACTTGTAAACAAAAATTCAACCTTGACCTTCAAATTGAGAAAACATATTGATCAAAACAACCTAATTCAAGGACACTAGTTAAACATGTTTTTCCTGATAACATTAGGATTTAAGCAAATATTAAAGTGAAGAAACATTTATAATTTCCTAAAATATTTATAATATTATATAAACATCATACATAACACCAGAAAGCTTAAGAAACATGTTCTTATTACAAGTTCCAAATCGTAGAGCCAATATAATTGATTATTCAAGGTACACTGGTTGTTGAAATTTTTTAAAATGAATACAGGGCACAAAATAGAAGCAGACAAAATATTAAATGATATAAAATATTTGTAAAAAAATAAAATATAAAATCCAAGGTCATCACACTAAACATTCCAAATGAGTAATAAGGCATAAAATGGAAACACAAATCAAAGCGAATGCCAAGGCAGCAGAGCATAACGGTTACAACCACTACCATTAAATTTACTTTGTTAAATGACCCATTTTAGGCAAATCTATTTTCCTTACATCTGGATGTTCATAATGAAGGGACCAGAGGAAATCCACGAACTCGGGACGTCCAAAATGAGTGATTGCCTTCAGCCCAGTAAACAAGCTCCTGCCGGCTATCTTTTGGAAGTGTCGCTCACAGATGTACTGGAAAACAAAGCGTCAACAAGATTTGGGGTGAATGGAGAAAAAGTCATAGCCACATAATTGATTTTGATTCCATTGCTAATTTAAATAAAGTAAATGACTACATAAAAATGCTGTTATAAAAACAAAACCAGTCATTAGTACTCTTTTCTGTTTAAGGCTGCAGCGTTGTTTGGTAGTACGACACTTTTACTTTACACCGGAATGATTGGATCTTTTGAGTAGTAAGCGAAAAACATACAAACATATGAATGCTTTGAAAACATCGAGGAGCAAAATGAGATCCATACTGCATAATGTTCAATTGAATTCATATCTATTTTACTGATTTTTATAACTGGAACTTTGATTAAAGGAGCAGAAATATGTGAAACACATGCTCAGAAGGATGTCTGGAAGTGGATGTTCTTATAAAGACTAGATGTTATAGCCAACTTTGCTTCAGTTCCAACATAAATTCTGTACAAGTATGTCTGATACTGCTACTAAGAGTTAAACAGGAGACAGTGTTGTTACCAGCATGGTAGTGCGGAGGTCATATTTCTGCTGAAACTGGGTGATGAAAATGTGCGTGCTGACAATGTTTCTTTTGTCCGCGGTTTCCACCTCCTGGATGATGTCTGTCAGCCACTCAAATTGCTTCTGTGTTTTCGTCACCCACAGGAAGTAAACCTATAAGGAAAAGTAATTTGCAATTTTCTCAAAATATTTATAGATTTAATTTTTATTTATTTTTTGTTCATTTTAAACAGCATAATGAGGTAGCGTTTAAAAATGAAGTCTCGATATTTTATTGTGGACAATAACAGTGACCAAAGTTGTTGGAATTGCGAAGTAAAGTACTAATTTAAGACATTCAAAATAATAATCTTCGCCAGAATAATAAGCCAAACCAACTCTTAACATTGGAAATTTGAGAGGTAAAGAAGCTAAATAGTCATGAAAACTATACCTTTTCACAAGGAAACTTGGTTCCTATTTTCGATTTATGGGCAATGTCTTTGAGAATAGAGGCAAATGGGGTGACGCCGATACCTCCCCCTACCAGTACTGACACTCGAAACTTGTACCAGTCTTGATGTCCCTCCCCAAATGGACCGTCTATGTACAGCTGGAAATAAAACTACATGACAACAGAAGATCAAAGTATATTAATTTCGAGCGAAACGTCAACCTTGACCGCGGAGTTCATCAAAGCGCTGTAGGTATCAATAACATTTCATCTGATAGTTCTTAGATTGTAAAATGTGAATCCTACTTGCATTGCACAACTATAGCTTAGCGTTGTTGTTTTGATTTTCATTTTTGCCCTCTCGGAAATTGTGAAATTTATTTTAAAAGTCTGAAAAGGGTTCTCTGAAACGATTACTCTAAATACAAATGGCGCACTGCATTTGCGCTTAAAAGTCTTACAAGCCCACAAGCATAGACTGCTTTCTCTTTCATTTACCAGCACATTTTCGTGGTTGTTTGGTTGTGGATAAATTCAAGGAAAGACTTCCCAAAGCTCTCTATGGCTGACAGTATACCACTAAACGTAGTTTCTGCTTCATTGTGAACATTACAAAACTAATTTGGTATCAAAAAGGTAACGAGATAACGTTCAAACATGTGTTTCACTAGCTTGTAATGATAAGGAGTTGTTTTTTCTCTTTCACTTTCTCTTTGGACGTTCCACACTTGTTATAATATTGTTGTACCAAAGGTAATGATTAAAGGTCGTACCATAGGAAGTGATTTATCCATCCTGTTATTTATGTCGTACGTCTTGCGGAGATTCGTGGTCCATGGACCAAGTGCCCGGATGTGCAGGCTCAGATGCTCTTCGTGAGGGGCGGATGTCAGCGTAAATGGGTGATACTCATTCTCCCCAATTTTTGGGCAAGCTATTCTAACCCACTGACCCGACTTGTACTCAAAGTTCAAAGGTCGCTTGAAGGTCAAAGCCGTCACATCTGAAACGATCGGTTAAGTATGATTGTAATGAAAACTTACAAAACTGGATAATATTGACAAATGAAATTGTTTGCTGAATAAATGGAAGATTCTAATGGAACAATCTGTACCGAGGACACGGTGGTTACTGATCTGAATAGAAACAAAGATAATTTATTGATTTTTATTATGGTGCTATACACTAAAACAAAGGGTATGTACAAATTCTACACTGGCATAAAATACTTTCCTTTTTTTCCCTACGTATCAGCCATATTAGATAGATAGATTCGCCACCACCTCCCAACTTTAATTTTCAGAAAGGTGTACAATGTGGTTAGAGTATATTGCATAAAGCAGATTTTGGGGGAAATAGTCCGTTGTCGAGAATGAATTTAGAAGACAGCAAAATGGACAAAGAGGTGCTTACCTGAGAAGACACTACGTTTCATAACACATACACAATTTCTCCACTTTATTCAAAAAGGTACGTACCAGATAGCAAGAGTTCCACCTTTTTGACCTGTATAGGAATCTTTTTCCGGCTCATGCTAACAAGTTTGTCCAGCACGAACAGCACTAGAGGACCTAGAAGATAGTAGTGCGTGAGGGGGTCCGCCACAAGCCTCCCCAAGCCATGCAGAATCATTAAGGCATACATCAGCACGTACAGATTGTGGGTGACCCAGAAGGCTCTAAATACATGACGACGAGCGTACGGCAGAGAAAAAACATATATGATGATGATGATTAGCACCAGGCCTATTCCAGTTAAACCTGTAATAATAATAATAATAATAATAATAATAATAATAATAATGATAGAAGCATCATAATAGCTACATTGCGTGCACGATAGGATTCTACTCTGTCGATATTCAAAGATGAATCTGTTTTATCTGACAGAAAGTATTTGAAAATGAGAAGCATGCTAAATATTAATATTTTTCTTATTGCTTTTTACTAACTGAGTAGGTGAGAGATTTAAGTGTAAGATGATAGATCAAATTTAGTATATACGATAAAGCCATGGTGAAAAAAACTAATATACCAGCCCTTGACTAATTAAAGCCTCAATTTATGCTCTGCCATCATATTCTGTCTGCACTATACATACGTCATATGCATGCAAATCACAACTAGCAAGGAGAAATACATTGAAAATTATACAAAAATGGTATAATGTCTTCAGGATATCCATGCACAGTGTTTTATTTTTGGCTTAGGCTCAGCTCTATTACACCACATTGTGTAGTGCAGGTTGACCCAGCCCAACTGTAACTCCTGGATGGGAGAAAATTTCAAGTAAACATTACTCTACACCCTTATGCATAACAATGGGGACTCTGTTTAAATTTATAGCCTTTACATCGATACAGGCTTTGTAATATTCCTCGAAATCAAATTCACTCTAGCTCTAGAGGGAAGTCATAGCGAGGTCAAACTTAAACTTTACTTAGGAGATTACCTGGATGCATAACTAGAATGGAAACAATATTTATTTAGTGTGCTACATAACAATTAGTATTTATCGGATTGTCTCTGCGAAAAAAAAACTTATCCTGCTGAGAGTTCCACACGTTTCTGTCCTTGGGTCATCATTATTTATGGTCTATATCAGCGACCTCGCAGCCTAAGCATAATCCGGCCCATTGTATAGACGATACATTAATATATATGGCTAACCAAAAGCCGATATAACTGTGAAGAACTCCACACAACCTTGATATACTAGCTAAAAGCGAGATAAAGACTTTCAAAAGACATTTCTTCCATACAATTGAATGTAATCTACATATCAAACAAAACAATATAATAATTCTGAACATAACAGCACCATGCTAAGGTGTAAAAATAAGTACCGGTCACATTCCTTGGCATTTAAGCATCAGTAAGAACCTCAGATGGAATGACCATAAAACAACATACCAAATTAAAGGCAATCCAAACACTGGGTTTAATGTAGAAGAACTTAAAAGTCAGATCAGAAATATAAAAAAATGAACATACAAGGCATTAGTCAGACCAAAACTCGAGTACTGTGCAACAGTGTGGGAACCCAAGTCACACATAAAACATGATACCAGAGAAAGAAAACATAATTTAGTAAACAAAATTGGGATGGTACAAAGCATGACCATTAGATGGTAGACACCGTAATATATCTATTGTTTCAGATTTGTCGGAAGAATTCGAATGGCGGTACCTAAAATAGTAATCATGTTGTACATTATTATGAACAACCAAAAGAACAGTTGTCACTAAGGATTATCTGAAAGTACTGAGAAGATGTAATAACCATAAATATCGATATGTGCCAACAAAGACTGCAGTTGCTTCTCTTTCTTCCCCAAAATATAATACAATATATAATGGAACAGCTTGTGACTGAACATGAAAGGCTCATTTTAATCAAAATGGTTTCCATTCATATCGGTTTACTTTACTTCCTTTTGAATTTCCTCTTTAGGGAATTAGCTTGCCGGCGGGAAATTTGCCAATGTTTAAATTTGGTCTAAAAATAAAAAACAAGTCCAAATTTGTTTCTTCTTTTACTTTTTTCTTCATTCTTGTTGTTGGCATTTTTCCTACTAAAGAGTTCTCTCTAGCAGATACTACTATACATAATATGGCTATCATCAAGAAGACAATCGATAATCCCTATTTCACTAATAGTTTGTTTGCATGAAAGAAAAGATGATAGCTGTGTCTAACTTGACAAAGTACAACTAAAACACAATTACTAAATATTTGCAAACCAAAACATATGGTAAATAAGTACGATCATGTAAATAATACACGTTTGGCTACATCAAAACCATATCTTGAATATCGCTGAGTACCCTTATACCATAATTACATTTTCTATTCCATATAAATGCAAATAGCTCACCTATGAAGAAATAGAATATTCATAGCCTTCCTTGTGAGCACATGATATAACCAATCAACACATTAACTGAAAATACTTAAGTCATTAGAAATATTCAAAGAATTACAATGTGCATAAAATAATCTGTCAATGATATGAAAGTTTGAATGTCCATGAAATAACATTATGAGTATGTAATAAGACTTATTATCACTTAACACTGTGCCATAAATGACCATCATAAATTATTAAATACAATATTGGAGACATGTTGATCTTTGTCAATGATGAACAACTTTTGATCAAAGTTAGATAAGAAATCTAGATCAAAGTTAGATCATTATCACAGAGAAAATATTGAACAAAAGTAAACGGTAATAAACTTTCTCAATACAACTATGCACGTGTACAATGTGTTGCTGAGCATAAATCCCATGTATTGATGATTGCATTCTAATATACCATGACATTTAAAAAGGTTATTGCATCCATTTTTATGACACAATGCATCAGTATCAATGATAATATCATGTATGTATAGGTAAACATATTGCAAGCTCTCTACTCAAAAGTGTGCAACAGGAATAAATCTATTTGTATTAATGCAATATGCAAATAAAGAACTTGTAGGAGATTCTGATAAGTGATAAACGAAGACAAAAAAAAAAAAAAAAAAAAAAAACAACAACAAAAAAGCAACATCTTAAGCTGAAGTTGCAAATGTATAAAATAGAGTAATGCAAAAATATTTAAAAAAAGAAAATCTTAAACTTTAAGTATATGAATAATCATCATCTTTCTTTCCATTGATGGGAGACATTTCATGCTCAGTTTTCCTGGAAAATGCAGCAGCTGATCTTGACCTTGACCTTTGATACAGTGATCAATACCTTGACCTGTCATCAGGCGTCGCTGAGCTTCTACCATCAGGTGACCTTTGCGAGTAGGGGATACGACTAAAATTCAATAAAATATTTTGCAACATCTTGATGCATATAACCGGAAAATTTCTCAACAGTTCTTTCCCCAACTTCAGGTTGTAGAATGATTAAAGTTTGTAATCCAGCAATACCTGCAGAGTAACCTGGTGTACTTGCTGATGGTCCTGATGGTAAAAAAAACCCTCATATTACCATCGTTACTCTCTCCAACAAGATTTAAAAACGGATTTGTTGAGTTTGGATCCATTTCCAGTCCAAGTGGTATCAACCTCGAGACACAATTGTTCCACATGTGAGCATGTGGTCTTGCTACACTAACTCGCTTTTACCCCAAACAATTTCCGAAAACAACTGTATATTGAATATAAACTTTTGATTCTTCACCATATATGGAAGTGACTTGCTGAAGGGGTTGTTGCCGATGTTTAAATTTGGTCTAAATAGAAAAGAAAACAGTCCCAATGGTATTTCTTCTTTTGTTTTCTTCTACATTCTTGTTGTTGGCATTTTTCTTCCTGAAGAATTCTCCTAAGAGGGGTCACTCCAAACCAGACACATAATTAGCAAGTGAACCAACTAATATGGTTCAATCACAACCATGAAATTGAATTATCTCCCTTTACACAGTGTTCTCCCAAGGGCCTTTTACCTTAGCGGGCCCACTACGCTATCGTTTCAAACTCCGATAACCCCGAAGCTTTAGAACCTGCCGCTACGCTATACTCTTGTGCCGCTACGCTTTGATGTTTCCCACTACCCTTATAAAATTAATTTGTTAACAAACATCCTGTCACCTAATTCAAAGCCCTACTCAAATGACACCTGTTCTTACCTCTTCTGGAGTATTTTATTAAGATAATCCAGGATAATTGCTCACTCACTTAACCATTATCCATTGTACCTGGCTTGCGTGACAACCTGTGCGCGACCTTTGGTGAGGGTTTCGTCTGCACCTAGTCACGTGATTGGTCAGCAACAATGGAGTCTAATGGTAGTGTGTTATATATATGTCAGTCGTTTTCATTAACAGCCAAAGCAGTTACACTGATTAAATTAAAAAATTATTGTGAACAATGAACACACCACCTTCCAAGAAACGAAAAATTACCCAGCGCCCGGTTAGCCCCATGTTGGCCTGGTTACGACAATCAGAAATTAGCGTCACGAATAGTGGCAGTGATTCTGATTCCGATAGCACCAGCATGATTTCCAAAAAGAATGATATCAAGAAACGAAGGATGGGATTTAATAATGAATGGAAGAAGTTATTCCCTTGGGTGGAAATTGCTGGATCGGATGGTAAGTTTTCCATATTGCTAACTTAAGTGAGTGCTGCCCTATTAATTTCTCTTTTCTGCCTATCCAAGTAATAAACGGAACAATTTTTATCTTCCAGTTTTACCTCTTTTGAAAAGATATAAATAAAAAGTATTCCTTTATAAATATAACTAAAATAATTTCATCCATATTCTTACTTATTATTCAGTGAAGTCATGACTTCAAAAGTTTATTCCACCCGGTCTATATCAAATTCTTGAAAATAAGACTATGCAATTACATATATATTTTGCAGGTATGCCGTGTAAATTGTGCCTGAAGAATTTTTCCATGGTAATTAACTTAATTAGGATTCAGGTATATTTGTCTCTTTTTTGTACATCCATTAATAAATTTTATGTTCCATTTTTTTCAGATTGTGAAAGGTCATTCTCCTCGAATAGAATTAAGAGTGTTTTAAGGAACAGGTTGTCACAGAGGTTACTGAACTACCTGATGACAATCAGTACTGAAGGACAACCCTTAAAAGACTTTAATTGTGATGTTGCAGTCAGTTTATATGGTGAAATGAAGAAAAGATGAATATCATTTATTTAAATTAAGAAATAAATGAGATATGCATTGTTGTTACTGTTATAACCTAGATATATAAAAAATACTATGTAAATATATGCACTTCTTTTTATTTCATTGATATTAATTTGTTTCACTTTTATGACGTTAACGCGCGCTTTGTAAAACATTTTATGACCCAAACACGCGTACCCGATGCTATCGAAAATTTCTGGGGAGATCACTGTTACATATAACCCTCTTCTACACATAAACTCAGTATTATAACACCTCATGTCTTCCTCTTTTAACTCATCCGTGTGATACTGCTCTAGTTTGATTGTTGCTCACCCAGTGATAATCTTCAAAATTAGGGCATATTATTATGCTGGCAACAGAAAAACCCGTCAAAGCAAGTGCCTACACGTGCATGAGAGAAACAGTGAAGTCAACAGTCGTGCACACACTCATTTGTTTTCATGTTGCCATGGTGACATTATTCACCTGATGATTTCTCATCGACCGATTGTTTCTTCCTTTTAAAAACAGGCAAATCTACAAAAGCGGCCATACTTGATTATATTGCTAGTTTTAGCAAATGCAATAATTAACTCACCAGTTATTGTCTGCCAAGCCCAATAATGGAAGGACGCTAATACATCAGATCTGAAGCAAAAAGGACATTTAAAAGATAATAGTCAGATTTTACTAGCCTCTTTCATATTGTAAACTTAAGGGGAAATTATGCTCAGAATAGGAGACACAAATTAACATGAACATACAAATGAATTGCAATTGCATCAACATTTCTGCTTCATGGCTTCATATCATACTTTTCTTGCGTTGAACGTGTAGTTTTTTTTATTTTGGATAATTTCCGTAATTTGCTAATATTCGCAAAAACATTTGTTTGGATAAGGCAAGAAGTAAAATAGAAATATTCCGAACTTACGCCCTGAAATACTGTCTGAACTGGCAATTCATGTCGATACTGGCATGTGTAGAGATGTAGTAGAAGTTAAACCCGTGTCCAATACAATGAACAACTGAAACATACATGAAATGAATAGTTTACTATTACTTTAAAACATACAATTTATATATATATATATATATATATATATATATATATATATATATATATATATATATATATATATATATATATATATATATATATATCACATTACTAAATTCAAAGACTGTCCTTGTTTTCTTCGCCATCAGATAGCTCCAACATCTTTGTGATATAAAGTTGGTAGTAGGCATCCGTCAGTCTCATGTGACCATGGATCTGCGCCGATGGATGTTGGCATCTGCTTGGCAGTATATGTTGTGTCACCAGGGTCCAATGCGAGAGTGGCAGTCTCTGCCACACTTATTACACTTGTGATCTGTAGTTCGATAATTTCCTTGCTGCTGGGTTTTTCTGTGGGTCCTTTTTTCTTCTGATTTCTACCTCAGATCCCTCTCGTACTTTATGAGTCCCTCCTGAACCTCGAGTTGCCATGCACGTCTATCTGAGGCAACCTCTTCCCAGGTGTCTGTTTTGATGCCAAGTGCCTTTAGGTCACGCTTGCATGTATCCTTATAGCGTAGATGCGGTCCTCCGACCGGTCTTTTCCCTGTTTCTAGCTCTCCATATAGGAGGCCCTTTGGGATGCGGCCGTCCTCCATTCTGGACACGTGGCCCAACCAACGCAAACGTCGTTGTCTAAGAAGGGTCTACATACTTGTCATCCCTGCTCTGTCAATCACTGTGCAGTTGGGAACTTTGTCTCTCCAGGTAATGTTAAGTATGCGTCTGAGGCAGCGCATGTGGAATGCATTGAGCTTTCTTTCTTGTTGTGTATACAAGGTCCAAGATTCACTCCCATACAGGAGAGTGCCTACCACACAAGTTTTGTATACTTGGACTTTGGTGTGTTCTATCAGCTTGCTGTTGGCCCATACTCGTTTTGTCAGCCTGGAGAGTGTTAAGGCAGCCTTCCCGATGCGCCTATTTAATTTGCACTCAAGGGAAAGATTGTTTGTGATTGCTGACCACAGGTACACGAATTCATGAACTACCTGTAGCTCAAAGTCCTATATGCTGATTGATAGAGGATCATCAACACCCTGTCCCATCACCTGGGTCTTGTTTAAGATGATGGTCAGCCCGAAGTGCCTACATGCATCTGCAAAACGATCCATGAGTTTCCTTTAAGTGGGTTGTGATTGCTGCGTCGTCAGCAAATAGGAAGTCCCTAATGCATTTCACCTGCACTTTCGTTTTCGCCCTAAGTCTGGAAAGGTTGAAAAGCTTCCCGTCTGATCTAGTGCGAAGGTAGATACCTTTTGTGGATGGTCCAAAGGCATACTTGAGCAGGATGGAAAAGAAAATACCGAACATCGTGGGGGTAAGGACACCCCCCTGCTTCACTCCGCTTCTGACGTTGAATTCTTCCGATATGGAGACATCGTGCATAATTGTCCCCTTCATGTCTTCATAAAGTTGGTATATTGAGTAGATTCACATCGAGGTAACACATGTATGAAATTATGACAAGGAAAATATATTATATAAATAGCACAGTTTGAAAACTTTCAAAGAACATTGTCAGGAGAATCAAAGCCCACAAGGCCTCAAGTACGGCCATACGAATGAAAAGAAAAGGAGAAAGTTTCCCTTTTCAGATGTCATCGGCAGAAATACTGTAGGATATATAATATATTTTATTAATATAGTATTGTGATAACAGTGATAAGACTATTTGAATCTCATAAAAAAATATGGGACATTCCCCCCTCCAAATATAGCAGAAAGTAGATTTTCTGTCAGTGTTTATATTAGTTACGTTTCGACAGATTTTATATTAGTATTCCTTGTTTATAAAATGTTAAAATTCACTCACATTTGTTACAAGCAGATATCAGCTGGTTCTCCTAACGGTTACATTTATGACCATCGTGGTTACAATTGTCTCTTAATGGCATTATTTAACAAGATAGGTATGGGACACACAGTGTAATGAGAAAAGACAAGATTAAATACCAGGAAAACTGCGATTATGAGAGAAAGGTGGCTTAAAAATTTAATAAAAGCAACCAACCGGTGAATATGAGTGCTATTACAGCGATTAATTTGTGCATTGCGTGGGCGGAGTCAAAGGGAATAAATCTGTGAAGGAACATTTCCCTTAGGAAGGTGATTGTATTCCTGCTCATGGTGACCAGTAGAGTTGAATATGTCCACATAATGACGCTGGCGGCGCCACGGGGCACAGCCACACCATACCCCGCGATACGACGTAAGCCGTAATCCTCACGTTGATAGGAATAATCTGCAAGAAAAGAGGAGTGTTATCTACAACAGATGACTTTATGATCCCCAGTTTTTTATTCGTAACTGGTACGTGTATCTCTTTAAAAAGCTACGATAAACAATACATTTATAAGCCTTCTATGCCACTATCTGCACGACATGAATGAAGCAATCTTTACATTTTGAACTGCTTTTAATTCAAAGGTTTTGATTTTATTTACGGTCCAATCTATCTTAAGCAGCCAACACATGGAAATAAGAAAGGTGGTCACCAATAACGTATTTGCTGAATGCAAGTTTATTTCTTCTAAAGTATTTATGACAACAAACTTGGAAAGTGGGTATTTAAGGAAGGTGATTGCTTAATTTAAGTGATATTTAAGATTTGACATACAAATTCTTAATATTTTATAATATAAACTAGTTTCAAACCAATACTTTCATAGAAAATTCCTCGATAGTTTCAAAGTTATTTACTATAACGAGTAATCACATTGGTAACGAAAGACAGATGTTCCTGTCCTTGGTTAATTCTAAATACATTTTAATAATCACAATTAACCAGAAACAATGAAGAATTCGATCTGCTTACAATAAGCACTTTCCACAAAAATTGCGATGGTAACGAGAATGTAGAGCGTAGCCCAAAAGATCTGACGGCGGTAGTTCTCCAGCCAGTGGAAACAAGCAGACTTCCTCTTCTCCCACTTCGTTTTGGGCTGCTCTTTTTGCTTGGTCTTGATCCTCACCCGCGATTTCAAGCGGCCTAATGTTGCATGTGGCGAAATCGCTTTATCAGATCCATGACTTAAAAAAGCAACAAAATTGTCGGTCAAAATTCCAAGCAGAACTTTCCTCGTACTTGTTTTGGTGACAAATGCAGTCATAGATAAGTAATTCGTGCGTGCACTTCCCTAATAATTATATATCAGTATGTAGACCCTTTCACATTTATTTGTAAATAAATTAAACTTAGCGATCTACGAGGATAATTCAAGATTGTGTAATCTTTCTTTATTCGACAAAATAAGATATGCGATTTGTATTTCAAATTAACATGTATATTGTCAAAAAGCTATTACTTATTGGAAAGTCTTAAGCACATAAAAGTTTTACAGGGCATATACCTTTTACCAGATATATTGACAAGAATTTCGATCGAAAGAGGCACGAATCAGACATTCATGCTAAGGTTATATCCGATCTTAACAATGGGTATATTATGTCATTAAATGATGTTTAAACAAAAAATAGACTCCAGCCAGATACAGGGGTTTTGTGTTGCGTTAGCCTAGTTATTAGTCATTCAGTTATACTAGATCAGCATTAAAAGTTGAAATGCTGTTGTTACAACTCTATGGTATAAGAAAAAATGTGACAGAAATAAAGCGAAACCAACAAATCAAGTAAAAATCAACAAGCAATTTATTTCTAGACAATTAAAGTGAAAATTCAAAAGACACTTACTGTAAAGTGAATTAAAATCCAGATTATCCAATAACTGTAAGTGTCCTAATTACAAGTCCTATATATAGAATTTTTCGAATGAATTACCGTACCCTTAAATGTGCTGATGTGCCAATAGGCATTAATGTCCTGATGTGCCAGTAGTCTTTAATGTACTGATGTGTCAAAATGAAGTACTCCACAATATCTTTGAATAAGTTCACATAAATCCCCAAATCATCAGTTAAAAATTCAAATTCCAAAACAATTGTTCAGTAAGAAATCTGCTTAAAAATATGTAAGATTATTATTACAGTGATTGTTTCTTTTAAAGGGTCCCAACTTATTCAAATACACACGAAGAAAATCTGAAGTGAGTTCAAGATTGCGGCCAGACATACGCCTTTAAATTCCTGGATTTGAACCCGCCAAGATATGCACAAGATCCCCAATCCTAAGGTCGAGATCAAACGCTCGAAGCTGTGCCAGCTTGCAGCTCCAGGAAGGGTTGCTATCAGCTGAAGATGACGTTATTACCAACAGACCCGACTCCGAACCTAGATAAGGTTAGACTTGGTATTTCTGCCAATCAGACATCTAGGAGTACTCAGCAAGCTACCTCTGCGGCTAGTCCCCTGGATACGGCTGTACGTTAGTTATCGAGAAACAGTTAATGCGCAGCAATAAGAATGCGTCGTTCCTCGCTCTTGCTAGGTGGGGCTCCAAGTAACAGAGGGAATATTCAGCAAATATAAGAAATCCACTATGCAGATGCAAGAGATACCGTTTTATTGGGAGCAGTGCCCTCTCTCCAAGCAGCAATCATCACGATTCAAATATAGTTTAATCTGGCCAACAATACGGGGTATGTTGGTACTGAAGGGCAGTCGCACACCCTATCAACAGCTATTTTGGCCGTGGAAACCAGATCGAATATAAGCAGTTCTAGTAATTACCACGTTTTATACGACAACGGTGTGCACATCTCTACATTACCGGACATTGACCTGTCAATCTACAAGTGAGAAAGAAGACCGTAGCAGGTATATGCTTATATTTATCGTTATCATGAATGCCGCATGAATTCGAAGACCAAACATTAATACAGTCAGGTCAGTGACATGAATTTAGTGAGAAACTTTAATAGTCAATATTAACATATTTCCCAGCTCAGCGACCATAGATATTTGAGGAATTTTAATATCAGCGAGTTGATACTGGCATTCAGTTGATACAAAGCAATTATGCATAAGGTCTTCCCATCCAGAACAAAAGAATTGGATGCATATCAAGCAGAGATTGTAAAACACATGCCCTAACGAAATGGGGTCCCGCATTCTACGAGTATCACAAGGAATTTGTCTATGGCTCTGATGGGAATCTACCCCATAGTAGTTGCTGCCTACCTACGGGGCCATATGTGGCAGAGGAAACAGCTCTTATTCCATTGTGACAATATTAGTACAGTTAATATAATTATGCAATGCCGATCTAAGTCTCCGATGATGATGAAATTGCTCAGATGCTTAACATAGATCTCAGCTCTGTATTATTGTGAAATTTTAGCTGAATATATTCCAGGGAAGCAGAACCTCACTGCAGATGCTTTCTCTGGTTTTCAGAAGGAAAAAGTCTGGCACCTGGATTCAAGAGCACAGACAACTCCCCTGCCATGCCCGGACACAGAGGAGCTGATACAGTACTAAACAAAACCATGGACCAGTTATAACAAGCTGCACACAGCCAACGTACTCAATCTGTCTATGTGTGGAGCTGAAAATTTTTCAAACATTGCCTGCTCATGCTGGGCCGCTGGGATCACAAGTGTGGTTAACCTTCAGCACCCACTGATGAAGATGCCCGTGTTGATTATGTGGCCTATTGCTTCAAGATTATTCATAGCCGATATTCATCAATCAAGCTGTATTTTTACGGTGTCAAATAGTTATGTGTCAGACCGGCTGGGGTTGGTGTATAGTGCTTGTGAGTGCACACTTCTCGGATGTGAGCATTCAGATTCTTTCTACGGATGTATTCCTCTCAAATGTGAGCATTCGGATTCCTTTTAAGGAGGTGTATTCTTTTGGAGGATGTGTACAATATTCTATAGTGTTAAGTGCTTCGGTGTTCTTTGGACGTTTAGAGTTCTTCCCACAGAGCGGTGATTATCAGGTTAATTTACATTATGCTGTATATTAGTGGTGTGCCTACACCGTGATTTACATCATGTTTTGTTTTATATTAGGCACTCATTACTCCTATCGGACTCGTATAGTTCAGTCAATGTACTTACTGTTAGATGCACTATGGGATTTTTTTTCTTGCATATCTGAATTACATATTTCATTCAGTCAGCTTTATTAGTGGTTACTTAGTTACACTTTATGACATTCGTGCAAATTATTTGCGTCACATCATTGTTTTTCTAACTGCTATACAATTATATAGAGTGACTGGAGTCTTGTTTACACCCACACATATTGCATTTTAGGCATAAATCCTGAACAGTGAACACACAATGAACATCATATGCAGTTCAGAATTTACTTTTTTGTCGGCACATTGATTGAAGTTATGACACGTGTCTTACCAGTGCTGATAATTTCTTTTGATTCATAATTATACATGTAGATAGATTAATGTGGTATCTTAGTTTCATACAGTGATGTGATATTTTATTCCGTGCTCCCATACTGCCCTCAAAATAATTTAGTTACTTGTTCATGTATATGCTGATCTAGTTCCTCTAGTTCATTTACTGTCTTTGTCGTCCATAGTCCGTTTCCTAATTTGCTCATGCTGTGTGCTACTATTATTAAAACTACGGGTACTCCTCTTCCCATACAAGTCCCTTCCTTGGAACTCTCCGCTGCATACTACTCAAGTTGTCCCCTTCCCAGCATGCAGCGTCGTTCTGGAATTCTGTTCCCAATCCAGTCAACATACAGATTAATTTCCAAGAAATTTCATCATAACAAGTTATGGCGACTCAGCCTCAAAATTTCGGCAGCTCTGCCTTAACAGTTATGTCATTCATACTGGCGTCTCCGCCTAAGAACATCGGCAATTCTGCCTAGAAAATTCTGTCATTCATTCATACTGGAGATTCCTCCTCATAGATACTGCATGCTTCCCTACCATCTTACCTCAACTAACCTCATGCAGCAGAGGGTGAGACCTAAGGAATGCCATATATATATATATATATATATATATATATATATATATATATATATATATATTTCATGAAAACATGCAATAGTTGTTTAATAAAACAATGTGTGGACTGCTTCTCTATTATTTCTTTTTATGCTATACTGCACCTTATGTACTGATCACCGGTCCGTCTAGCTATATATGGGTATTGAGTGAGTTAGTGGTTTTCAATTCATAGTCCACTTGTCTATCATTCCATATAATTTCTATTGTGTAAATGTAAAGGAATGTTTTCACGATGCAGACTGGATATATTTGGAATGATGATTAATTAAACGTCGCATGTAAGTATATATGTTGTTGCAAATTATATTTAATTGATTCAGAATCAAATTTAACGGAAAGAAGAGCTTACGCGAATTCATCAAAGAATGACTGGCGTCGGGAACGGAAGCTCTTCGACAAATGTCCCTGTTTCCCTTGTCCTGATAATAATAATAATAATAATAATAATAACAATAATTACAAAAATGGGATCACACTGTAAAAAGTTTGTAAATACTTGTACAGAGTGTATCAACAAAATCATATTAATTGGGTCATCAGTTCCACAATATGCACTATAATGAGAACGTATGGATCACCAATTATCTAATCCTTATCCAAAAGGCAACATTCAGTTTGATTGCTTAGACGCAATTAAAAATGAAGAGATCTCGCCCAATAAGTGTAAACAGTGTTTCGATGATCTTATCCTTATTTCATAATTTTATGGTTACAAGTAACATTTATGTTATTAAAATTGACAAATGAAAAATTAATATTGTGAATTGCATGCATTCTTTGTTACTTTCATAGCAATATATTTGGGCTATTATAGAGCAGTAGCTAGCAGTTTTGTTGGCTGTTTGATGAAGATTTCTCTATTTCTATATAAGGTTGACAATAAATGTTCCTTATCAACACTAATGATATCTAATTTCCTATCCTTAGATTTTATAAGCCGGACATCTTTAAAACGAGCCCTTGCTACATATTCAGTTCCATATGGAGATGAGTAGTTTGGTTAAACGTTACCGTAAATATGGAACTAAGACAGTATGTTCACTGTTGTAAATACTAAATACTCAGCCTAAATTGATTTGCTGTACACATATCGTTTAGTATCAATCTTACTAAACAGTGAGGCATTAACTCTTGAACAAGTAGGAGAGCAAGCAGAGAACGATAACTATTATATTATTTAATTGTATAGGAGACGACTACAGCTTGAGATAAGACAAAAATGTAGGAGAATGAACAAACCAGAAAAGTAATATGTTATGATGAAATGGACGCAAATATGCACCAGGATCATGTTGAGGTAAACAAAATATCCCGCAATAGTAGGACGAATACTAAGGGATAAGAAGCCTTTTCTTGCACAAAAGTACCGTAACTTGCTATGGACAAAGAGGCGTTCTGTAGATATGATAAATAACTCGTAGAATTGAAAATAGGAACAAATGTTTAGACATGCGAAAAAGCAATGAAAAAAGGGAAAGACATGAAATAGAGTATATTCGTGAGAAAAAGGTTCAGTATTCATTCACTGTAAGAGTTTCATTGATTTTATGTTCTCTTTACAGTCACATAAATGTCTGTCGAGGATTGATCTTCCATATATATAGTGACTTCGCTAACGAAGAGAAAGGTAAATGATAAACAGAATTACAGTGAAATGAGGATACCAACTGTCAGAAATAACATTCTTAGCATCAATTGCTAAATTCAGATTCTCAGTGTGGGTGAATTCTGATCTGCCCTTTAAGTATTACGAGATGATATTTGACAGACTCGTTATACATAGGAGGCGACTGGTTTACAACTGAGCACAAAACATGTTCAAGATACAAAAGTAAAATTAAGTTTTCTATGAAAGCTTGTGTTAAAGTACAGCCTAGTTTTACAGGCATGTTTAGAAAGATAATTGTGTATGAGACCAAGCTATCTTTTATTCTCATTGCTTTTAAGTATGATTATTCTTCAGTGAAATTATGAATGAATAATGTGAAATATAAATTGCTCTGCCCCATGATATAATTTTAATTGCCTAATACCTAGGAATCGCACAATACCACATGTGCAATTACTTTTCTCTCGAACATTATTGACAGCACTTTATGTATTGGTGTTACATTGCTAACTAGTACAATATAGATTATTTATAACAGTTCGAATTTAATTATAATATTCTTTCTAACCATCAAGTTGGAGAGTTGCATTCTCGAAAATCTGTTCGTACTCGTCCGAGGCGAATATTCGCTTGAATGTGTCAAAGTTGATATTGTCGGTTTCCCGAAGTCCAGCCTGAGAGTAGAGGGTATCTATCAACAGTTTGATTTGGTCATCCCCCAGACTGCTGTCAGACAGGTCCAGTATTGACCTGGAGATACGAATATGTACAATACATATATCCCAACCCGCAGTTATTCTCCCGATCAATGTAATGAAAACGGAGAGCATATATGTTCAAGTGTATAAAAAAAAGTTATTTAATTCTTACCAGCTGCTTATTCCAATCCTCCAAAATATAAGCCCATGTTCATGTGTTATGGTTAATTCAAGTAATCAAAGATGTACTGTATTTATAGCTGTGATGTACTTCAGTGATAGAGATAATTCGAAACATATTCAAGTGTACATATGAATATTGATATATCAGGAAGGAGTAAGCGCTTTTATTCTGAAGGGAAAATACGAGGCTTAATATTAAGTAGCAGAATCTTTCAACTTTGAATATACATATTTGGAATTGTGATAGATATATTCTTTATTCAGCTAATTCGGGACACCGTCCTATCATACAACAGCATTTATTATATACTCATTTTTTTCTCCATTAACTTTGCCTTGTCAGATTCGTGCAGTATTTCTCCATACTGCACGGCTTCATACTGCACGACACGTGTCTAAAAATAGTATCCCGTGTTAGGAACTACTTTTTATTGTAAACAAATAATGTACGCAAATGTAGCAGACACCGGAGCTTTTGTTTTATTAGGTTTGTCTGTGGATGAACTAAGCAAGCTGTTTGAGAGTACAGATGATAAAGCTGACGATGTGGATGAATTCATTGAGTCACAAAAGAAACTTTCAAGAAAGCAAGTGACTCAAGTAATCATAGTGCCAATTATACCGTACAATATAAATTACACGACAGTGTTATTCTTGATCTGATAAACTCTTTGACAAATGTGGTGAACCATTTTTGACACCCATGAATAACGTACGGAGTATTGCCTGGCATAGTTTGATAGAAGTTCGCTTTACTAGCCTGATTATGCCAGGAATACTGTAAATATTTCTCTCTCAAATCTGAATACTTTGAACAGATGATTAATGTGTGAAATTCATCTTCAAGCAGCAAATGTCCATTTTTTTAACAATGCTCAAAATAACGCATATCTCTTGGTATATCTACATATCCTCCGTTCTCAATATATAACCCGCAACTGGAACACAGAAATCTAGCTGACGTTTTTCGTAGATAGTAAGGTAGATCTATCGATATATATTTTTCTGCATTTAACATTGACTTATATTGACAATATGCATTATGTAGATTCTGCTAGATTTCCATACCATGATTGCTACATGCAGTCCTTTAATCTTTGGGGAAAGAATTCACAAAAAGGTTCATATCACCAACATCTTGAAATATCCACACATACCCAAAACCGAACTCAAACAAAATGTTTTTGACTTTAATAGCCGATGTTATTCTATCACAGCCATCTATTTCTTTTAACATCTTATAGCAATTAACGGGATATATATGGTTTTCCATTTGCAAACGTTTGCACCAGTATTTAGCACATCATAAACGGTAAGTAATGGAGAAACATAATCTTCCACATTCACCCAATATTACTGCGTCAATAACAGAATGAGATACATTGAAGGATCGTTTACAGAATCTCACATACACTTTTCAATCGCATTCGAATATTCATAATCCCAAATTTCCGAGCCATAAAAAACAGTTGGTTTTATTAAAAAAATTTAACATTTTATAAAATTCACCGTAATTGAAATATCCAAATTTAGTTTGATAACTCATTACTGACATTACAGATTTAGTAGCCTGTAACACTAATGTTTCTTTTGATTTGGACCGTATTAACTTTGGAGTAAACAAAAGCTCCATATACTTACAATATTATCCAACTTAAATTCGATTATTTGTATACGACTATTTTTCATAATTCCTCAATGGGCCACCGTTTTTAATCACAATAATCTTTGTTTTTTTAAGGTTGCAATTCATTCCAGTAGTATCACTAAATGTTTTCACAATATTTATTTGTTCTTTTAAACGTACTGCAGTTTCTGCGCAATGCTTGGGATTATGAGAAGATAGGAAATTAAAACATAATACTGATATTTGAACTGACGTTGTATTATATGATCCAGGTTTCAAGGAAGAAATCTCACCCTTAAATGAGTTCATACCCTTCACCATTTTTCTGTATTGGAAAGGATCAATTTGATAAGGAAAGTTTCGGAATAGAAATGTATCCAAAC
The DNA here is from genome assembly GCA_029931535.1 of Margaritifera margaritifera. Lineage (NCBI taxonomy): Eukaryota > Metazoa > Mollusca > Bivalvia > Unionida > Margaritiferidae > Margaritifera > Margaritifera margaritifera. The sequence goes on from JAQPZY010000964.1 coordinate 707,057, forward strand.
TTGTAATTTCATCAGCAAAACGAACCCATACAATTACTATTTAGGTAACGATTTTATATATTTATAGTAACATAGCATATACAAAGAGGAGAGCATGTTCAGATTGGTTTGCCCACCCCAAGCACCCTGTCCAAAATATAAAATAAAAACCCAGTACATTTTATATAACAAATCATTCACTATCTTCTCATGGCAGATGCATATCTTTCATGCCTACATTTTAACGTGCGCTTTGCAGATCCTGGAATGTTTTCTTATCTTTCGTATATAAGTGTGTGTGTATGTGTGTGCTTGTATGTCTATGTGAGTGAGACCTACTTTATCATTTTACCGAAGTCTGCCTTGGTCAAATATCCTCGTCCTCTGAAGTCATTCATATTGAACAACATTTCAGCCTTCTCTTCTGCATTACCTGAATCATTTACAAAAGTTTTGAATGGATCATATAACAAATATTTTAGAATACAAATCAATAGAATATGATAACGGAGTTGAAGTGAATATGAGATTTGGAGAGAAACCTAGGAGTTGAAGTGAATATGAGATTTGGAGAGAAACCTAGCGGGGAATTTGAGAACTTACTCTACGAATCTAAGATTTTTGAGGTGGATAAATTTTGCCACTTCAAAAATGTGCAGACATTAATTTCAAGCTAGATGAAAAGTAAATAAAACAATATCAGTTTTAATATCATAGGTGAATCTGCCGTAATTTAATATTATAAGTGAATCTGATATATTTATGTAATAAACGTGTTTTAATTCACACAAAGAATTTTTTTTAGATTTTCTTATCTAGGTACATGATTAGAAATAAATCTATACTATGTTCGTAAAATGAAATAGCGGGACCAGAATGTAGTGAAAAGGAATCGTCTGTGCCGTATGAAGCAAAATGTTGGCTGAACTAAATGCACATATATGACCAGAGCCTGGACAGTTAATATTATATAAAGACTATATACCTCCGGCCAATATCACAAACATATCCATAAATTCCTGGAAACTGATGAAACCATTTTTATCCCTGTCCGCCATGAGGAACATGTTTTTAACAAACAAAGAGTTGGTTCTTAGTCCTAGCGCCTCTGCAAATTCAGTTCGGGTTAATTGGATTCTTGAGATTTCATTAGCTTGTCTGGAGTCCAATTGCAGCTTCTCTCTCTCGTGGGACTGTTTGAATGCCTAAAAAACGGCAAGGAACTTTAACCATCCACACACAGACACATACTATTCTTGATACGTATCCTTAAATATTAGGTAACAACATTCATTTTTAAAAATAACAAATAAAAGAAGCTTTACAAATAAATATTAGGACCACAATAGTCTTTTATGTATCTCTGTGATATGGCATTTATTCTTTTCACAATGATTTAATATTTCTCATAGTGTGACAACTTTTTAAAGAACTGAATCTATTCATGTCATCCGGTAACGAAGCTTTTTGTCTGCTATCAATTCGGTCTAATGAGCTGAACCGAAGACTGGTTTCAAAGGAATTTCCTTTTCTCAACCACATCGTGTCTTTGAATATAATAGTAAGTTCAAACTAAAGTTGTTATCTATAAAATTTAAATAATTGCTTCGTGTAACTGCATCCCAGAACCAGAAAGTATAACCAAGATGAAAATAAAAGGTTATAAGTGTATATGAAAAAAAGTGTTTAACTTGTAGCCCTTTTAATGCGGAGGTAAGACTTTAATAATTAGTAATTTGGTTGATTTGATGACAATGCAAACATATATTAAATTATTAAAAACGACTATTAATTTTGCTACAATATGACAATTTCTATGTAAACTTGAACCACTCTGTCTGAAATATTTACACTGTCAAATGGTTATCAGTTAGAAAAACTTGACTTTACATATGAAATATAAAGGTATTTCAGATGCTCTTATCATAATTTGCAGTAGGTAGAAATAGCCAATGTGTACAAAACAAATACAATTTCCAGATAAATAAGTTTTTAGGCTACCTGCAAGCACATGACTCTGAACACTTTATCCAGTAACTTCTTCCTTTTTTCTTTTGTTTCTGCTTCTTTCAATATAATGGCTTCATAAAACATGTGCGTCTCACAGGTGACCGCGATATTCTGCAGGAACGTTTCGAACTTGTGGAGAAACTCGTCTCTGTAGCCTTCATCTACAAATCGGAGGACCTGCAATATAGAAAAGAGAAACAATAAGTTGTATGCCAGTTTGTTCTGAACAATATATATGTATCAGCCTTTCCTGAGACTTCTATATCTCAGGTGGCAAACGTTTTGCGCCCATTAAACTGTGCAGATCTTTCACCGGTACTCTATCTAATTTTCTAAACTTGTATATATTTGCACCTGTTTAATTTTGTGGGTGTGATCTTGACACTAACACAATGCAATATATAGCATGAAAAATCCAGTAAGCTTTAAATACGTTAAAGCACAAATGAAAATTTGTACCTTTTGCGCATATTAAGTCAACTATGTCGTATGATCAATTATGGTGCTAAAGACTAGGAGTCTCTCAAAAACAAAATTACGCTTTTATAACAAATTACATAAAAAAACCCCACTGAATTCAATCATCTGGTCACTTAGACCATACAGAATGTAGAAAATATCCCTCCCCCCCCCCAAGAAAAAATTAACTGTGAACCTCTGTATCAAGATTTAAGCCTTGTGAGTCAAATACTAAATTATACAAACCTTCTTTATCATTTTTTATCTTTAAAGAGAAGATCGACAGTGTTGCGGCAAGACACACCAGATAATGTCTTATTTGCATATATAGAGAGGTAGCTACTAGTATACTGATATACAAAAATACTTCATATGAGAAAAAGTAGAAGAATAAAAAAACATTAGTATACTTTAGCCTCGGAGAAAAAAAATAGTATATTAGTATACTTTAGTCTCGGAAAGGTCTGTTGAAGTGTTGACGTTTGAAGATAAATGCCATCAAAATGTGAAATGAAAGCTCTTTCAAATCAAACTCCAGAGGTCTGGTAAAATAATGAAAAGAAACAAACACTTTACATGTCGGGACAAAAAAGAAAGTCATACAGACAAAAACAATCTATCAAATTAATTGCTATAGAAAACAGAAAGAATTTACACAACTTACCAGGTCTATTTCTAATGGTACCCGGATGGAAATAAGCGTTCTCTGCTTGTCATTAGAAAGCCACACATGCACCTTCCCTGTAGTTCGGCGTAAATCTATCATCCGGAGCGGCTTCTTGCTTCTGTCCGTGATATGGATCTTCTTTCTGGCCAAGTCAAACTTGGCCTTGATATTTCTTTCGCCATCTTTAGGACCCGTCCATTCGGTCACTGTAGAATTGAATTTCAAGTGTGAGAATGTTATCGGACAATACAAATATACAGTCTAAAGGAAGGAAAATATTTCCAACATATTGATAAAAAAGCAGATGTCGCTCACCTGGCATACATTGGTATAAAAGGCAATATAGCAATATGGCAGGAGCCTTCGGTTGGAAGACATCCATGTCGTGATAATCTACAGTTATTCGCTAGAATATGATGGTATATGACATGCTGTTTAACTGTCTTTGTACTTCGAGTAACATTAACAGAACAAGATGGTGCATTGCATCTAGTATATGAATGTTATAAATATTCATGCCAGGACTCCACCTATTGTACCATTTGTGATATGATAAAGCATTTGTATAGAGAAAGAGGTTGTATGTTTATTTATATATTAGTAACGGCTAGCCTTACCTGATGTGATATATGCGTCATTCGTAGGATTTCCACCAAGTTACTGTGGAAGCCATACACCTGACATGGAGCCACCATGAACACAACTTTCATATAGTATGCTGATAAATATTCATGTTAAGATTGATCAAAGTTGACCAGGTTCTTCTGAGTAAGAAACTGACAATACTTATTTCACATGTTTGCTATGAAACCCACATAATTGCTAAGGTAGTCACGCCATATATAATTTTGATAGCATATGAAACAATCCTCAAAATGTGATTGAAATTGGCTTAGCTGTTCTAAAAATGAAGTTAAAAATAGGTTTTCCACCTGATTGCTAAGGAAACAATGCTATTGCCAGGTGACCCACCCCAACTACAATTTTGAGAGCATGTCCTAAGAAACATTTATACCAAGTTTGATAACAAAAATGGCTAAGTCATTTTGGAAGATTGATTTTCATATGTTTGCAACGGAAGCCACACGTTGCTAGGGGATCCACCAAATTTTGACAAAGCATGACAACATTTTATTTACACATTATTAACAGAGCATGTAATAACAAACATTACTACCAAGTTGGATTAAAATGGGCTTGTCAGTTCTTGGGAAAAAGTCGCAAAAAGGTTTTGCATCATGTTGCTTAGAAAACCACATCATTAATAGGGGCACCATTACGCACAAAGTTTTGACAGAATATGTTCTACCAAACATTCGTACAAATTTATATCAAAATGGGCAAAGCCGTTCTACAAAAAAGTTAAAATTAGCTTTTCCATATAGTTACTGAGGAAGTTACATTGTTGCTAAGGGAGCGATCATAAGCAAAATTTTAATAGAATATATCCTTAGAAACATTCCTCCTAAGTTGGATCGAAATTAGCTCAGCTGTTCTGTAGAAGAAGTTGAAAACACGTTTTCAATATGGTTGATAACAAACCACATACACAATACAAGGAGAGTCACTCTGAACAAAATTTGATAAAACATGTTCTAAAAGACGATTTTATCAATTTTCATCCAAATCAGCTTATCTATTATTGAGGAGAAGTAAAAAATAATTTTTCGAACCGGTTACTACAGAAGCTGCACGGTTTTGCATCAGATGCACCCCGGAGAAATCTTTGAAAGAACATGTCCCAATAGATATTCCTACCAAGTCTAGTCGAAACTGACTCAAGCATTCTGTACAAAAAATCTGAAAATTTTTTTGCAACTGGTTCCTAAGGAAGCCACGGAATCGCTAAGGGAGCCATCCTGGACATAATTTGATATAGTATTCTAACAAACATTCCTGCCAAATCTGATCGAAATTGGCTGAACCGTTCAGGAGAAGAAGAGGGATTTACATTATGGTTACTATGGAAGCCACACAGTTGCTAGTTGAGTGATCCCAGAGAAAAGTGTTAAAAATCACGTCCTAAGACACATTCCTAATAACTTTTATTGAAATTGGCTAAGCGGTTTCTGAAAAGATGTCGAAAAAGTTTTTCCAATTGCCTAGGAAGCTACACTGTTGCTAGGGGAGCCACATTTGAGAGAGCATGTCCAACGAAACAACCCTAGCAAGTTTGATCAAAATGGACTGAGCCGTTCTGGGAAAGAAGTTGAAAGTATATGTTCCATATGGCTGCTATGGAAGCCACACCATTGCTAGGGGAGCCCTCCAGATAACATTTTATAGAGTATATTCTATGAAATCTTTCTTCCAAGTTTGATTGAAACTGGCTCTGCTGTTTAAGAGATGAAGTCAAAAATAAGTTATCCAATCGGTTGCTACATAACCCGCATCGTTGTTAAGGGAGCGACGCGCCAAGCTCAGTTTGGTGGATCATGTCCAAGGAATATTTCTGCTAAATTTGATTGAAACTGGCCACTTTTTTGTTGAGAAAAAGTTGAAAATAACATAATGGAGGGATAACACGACGGACGATGTACGTCTGGCTCAGGGCTAAACCATAAGCTCAGCTGGGCTTTCAGCCAGTAGAACGAAAACAAAAACAACAAAACAACCAAAGCTGATGTAACATAATAATCAATTTCAGGTACATTCATAATACTCCTTTTAATAACATAAATAAATCATCCATGTTATGAAGTAATAAGAAAATATCTCTCTTTTAAAACTAATTTCTTGTTGTTTCTTCTTTAGACCCATGGAATAATCATCTCAGACAGCAAGCTATTTTTTTGCCATAAGATGTTTAACAAATTTTGAAATGTATCATTAGTAATTCAGATGATCAGCAATCGTATATTCCATGCTTTCCATGTAGATATCCCATGGCACGACAAATTCAAAAATACTAGCTGTGAAAAATCTGTCTAGACAAATAGCACTGTTTAAAGAAATACCAGTTGTTTCTTTTTAACAACCCCGCTCTCCCCTCCCCCATGTTAGACCCAACCCATTTATTCCTAGTCCATAACCAACGTTTGTATCCCAAATTCTTGTGGAGTATCATTCTGTGCTTTTTCTTCCTGCTTTTAAATATAAATTCCTGTCAATGTAATGAATTGCTTATAAAATTGGAAATAATAATAATAATAATAATAATAATAATAATAATATTATTATTATTATTATTATTATTATTATTATTATTATTATTATTCAAAATTAATCTTTTATATTACTACCTAGTGTCCCTGGGGGCAGATCCAAAACAATTTTACTCTAGTGCATTATAGCTACATATTCAAGTACACTGGTTACACGTACATCAGCAGATTATTATTTCTGTAAGCATCCACCTGATTCATTCAATACCAATCATATTGTTTAAGGATGCAAGGACAGGCCGTGAGTGTTTGTTAGTTGTCTGTCTTTGGAAATACCACATTATCGAAACATCAAACTTTCAGAATCATATATCTCTATAATCAAACGTAGCAATTTATTTGAACATTTTATGTAATAAATGTATTTTAAAATAGATCCCACTTCACAAATTGTATCCTTCCTGTCGACTTTACTACAAAACTGGGGATTATCCCCGCACAAATGGTTGACTGTTTGATAGCATGATCTTTTTCGTGCACATATATATTAGAATCGCTCTCACACGTCCTTTTGTTTTTGATCTTCAAAGAATTTTTATAACGAACATAGTAGTTTATTGTGATACACTAAATATCAAACATATGATACTCACAATAGTTATGAGAAATTTTACTATAAACCGTACCATACTATTGCAATTGGCTATACCACAATTCTACAATGTGTGTTAAATAAATGCTTCAAATAATAATTATTTTTATTCTTAATTAGATACCTTGTAAAAGATTGTTTTTTCAAAGTTTAAAAAAGACCGCGTAAAAAGTGAGACATACACATATCAGCACTACATAAAAAAGAACATAATAGACATAAAACAAGGAGACAATTACTACAACATAAGGGGCATAGCTATATAAAACACAATACTAAAATAAAAGCAACAACGCATTAACAAAGCATACGTTGGTTGGATGATTTTATTGGTCCTTTTAACACATTATTGAGTACATCATACCGAAGAAATGGGAGCTAAATGTCTTTCGTAAAGACACACTAAGGCCACTGGTCTTGGCGAGGATCGAACCCGCGGCCACTAGATTACGAGTCCAATGATCGTGAAACAATTATGTATAAAACAAATAATCTGATGGAAACATAAAGTGCATGATACACCATTTATCACAGGACATAAAAATTAAAATGAATCTCTAAGTGATCTTAGGTACTGGATAAAAAAATTTCTTAAAAGTTTGAAAGGTGGAGCGGATTGTACATCCAGTGGAAAAATGAAATGATATTTGAAAGCAATTTATAAATGTATGTACATGTAAGATTATTTGGCCATCATACAGTCTGTCATTTATTTAGGACTGAGCCCGTATGTCGTAGCAAAACTAATGAGAATGTGACTTTTGTATAATGGATTGATTTTGAAATATATATTTACATTAGGCACTCTATTATATGCCCACCCATGATTGGAGAGGGATATCATTCTGAATGTCAGATGTTTGGCTAAAAAGCTTTGCAAACATGGTGTGTAGTTTGAATTCAGTAAATAATCATGCCTGTTCCTCGTGTCTTTGAGATACGCTATTTCTGGTAACCATGTTAGACTGACGTTGATTGAAATGATAATCAGCGGATGTATGGTGCAGAGGGTTTGTACTTTTGTTTTCTTTTGTTGGTTTTAACGGCATATTTAACACATATTGGCTATATCATGCCAAGAAAATAGGAGCTAAGTGCCTTTTCCAAGGACACACCCAGGCAACCGACCCAGGCTAGCTTTGGCGCGTATCGAACCCGCGACGCATGGATTACAAGTCCTATGCTGTAGCAAAAGCGCCACCGCGACTCCCATTTTGTTGGTTAGACGCATCAGATGGAGTACAAGGGACACGTATCATGGAAGAACGCTTGGGCATAGGGAGGATACATTAATATATCGGACATTTTCTTAAGAAAGCATATGAATAATCAAGATGCAGTTGTTTTGAAAAGGAGTTCTCAGAAATCTAAAGCAGAACACTGTAATTATACTTTATATAAGGGATGATTCTAGAATGGGTCTTTCGACACGTGGATGATTAAACTTAATGCACACTTACATAGGAAGGTGTCAGGGTCCTCTTTTCTAGGCGCCTTCGGAGTGGCGGCCTGCAGCTTCCTCCTCTGACGACATTTAGCCAGCAAGATTAGGATTCCAAAAGCAACTGCATATAAATCATAAAATTGATGAAACAAATGTTTGAAGTCCGAAAATAAATTCAGAGAGACAAGAAAGGAAGTGCGAAATTATAATCTATGAACCTACTAGAGTCCAAATAGATGTCTCAACAGTCATAAATTAACATCGTCATATTTAGGACAATGACTGTTTATAATTAAATGACATGTTCAAATCAAAACCCAAAAGAGTTACAACAACATCATTCTTAGATTTATACTACTACTACTATTACTACTACTACTATTACTACTACTACTACTACTATTACTACTACTATTACTACTACTATTACTACTGCTACTACTATTACTATCACTACTACTACTACTACTACTATTACTACCACTACTACTACTATTACTACTACTATTACTATTACTACCACTATTACTACTACTATTACTACTACTACTATTACTACTACTACTATTACTACCACTACTACTACTACTATTACTACTACTACTACTATTACTACTACTACTACTATTACTACTACTACTACTATTACTACTACTACTATTACTACTACTACTACTACTATTACTATCACTACTACTACTACTACTATTACTACCACTACTACTATTACTACTACTATTACTACTACTACTACTATTACTACCACTACTACTACTACTACTATTACTACTACTACTATTACTACTACTACTACTACTACTATTACTACTACTATTACTACTACTACTACTACTACTACTATTACTATCACTACTACTACTACTACTACTATTACTACCACTACTACTATTACTACTACTATTACTACTACTACTACTATTACTACCACTACTACTACTACTATTACTACTACTACTATTACTACCACTACTACTACTACTACTATTACTACTACTACTATTACTACTACTACTACTAATACTACTACTATTACTACTACTACTACAATTACTACTACTACTACTACTACTACTACTATTACTACTAATGCTACTACTATTACTACTACTATTACTACTACTACTACTTTTACTACCACTACTACTAATCATCATTATCATCGTCAGTATTATTATTGAATTTTATTATTATTATTATTATTATTATTATTATTATTATTATTATTATTATTATTATTATTGTTGTTGTTGTTGTTGTTGCTGCTGACATACGCTTGATGATACTATGGGCTATAGGAAGAGACATACTAGAATACAATTTATACAAATACAACTTAAACTTGTTCAATATCTTACACAGTTTCTTTCAATAAATAAACTAAAGCGTATCCAAATAGATGTCTCAACAGTCAAATGTTAGCATCATCATATTTAGAACAATGACTGTTTATAATTAAATGACATATTCAAACCAAAACCAAAAGAGTTAGAACAAAATCTCTTTCTGGTCATTCTTAGATTCCTTACAGTTTTATACTACTACTATTACTCATCGTGATTATTATTATTGTTATTATTATTCTTATTATTATTAAATCGTACTATTATTAAATTGTATTATTATTATTATTATTATTATTATTATTATTATTATTATTGTTGTTGTTGTTGTTGTTGTTGTTGTTGTTGTGACATACGCTTGATAATAATATAGTCTACAGAAAGAGAAATACAAGGATTTACTTTATAATAATACTACTTAAACTTGTTTTATATCTTACACAGTATCTCTTAATAAATAATCTAAAGTGAACTGAAAAAAGAACAAAAACGTGTTCACTACAACGATCCACGCATACAATCATGAACCTTACAATTCAGTAGGCGTGTAAAAAGGTCAGTTTGTTTTTTATACGATGAATGATCCAAAATGGATCTTAAGTAGGGGAAACATGAAGGAAAGTCGAAATTATAAGGTGTTTATCTTCCAAAACATTGTGATACAGAGAACTTATCCGACTTAACAACTAACTAACCAAATCACTGATCAGTTACTTAATGATGACCACCTAAATGATTTTGTTGATAATCTACTAACGATCTAGATAGTTGACTTTCACATTAATCAACTTACTATATAACTTTCTAACTAATTAAGAACCTACCTACCGACATATTTACCTACCTACTCATCTAACTGTATAAGATATTAACTAAGCATCTAACCTTTTACAAGGAGATATCAGCATTGTGTGTACACTCCTTTTTTTTCTTCTTGAAACCAAATAGTAACCTGAGAAACAATAACGTAAAATTCACACAGACTTTGTAGAAAAAGTGTGCGAGGAAAAGTGCGAAAATAGATCTCACTTGGTATGCAGAGTCCGAGGCCGAGAAATGTGAGGATAAAGGACACTTCACTTCCAGAGAAGTAGTCGTAGTGTTTTAGAGGAGTGCATTGCTCGATCACCAGCGTACTATCTGTACTATTAAACGTCTCGTACCCGTCAGCAACTAGCTGTTTTGGCTGCGGACAGGGACCTATGTTTGCAGAAACAATGATATTTGCGATGTCTATGTACATACATATATACATAAATACATATCATACATACGTTAGCAGCATAATGTTTGAGCATGCTAGACCACCTGCCAAATTATTGAATGAACATTGTTAATTACAACCATAATAGGAGCTTCACCATTTCGTGACTTCAATAAATGCAAAGGGCAAATCAGGGCTAAGGTAATATATGTAATATATGTACTCACTCGGTAGAGTTCAAATAATTTAACGTCTGTAAAATCTGAGCGCAATTGACCGACCAGTTTAGGAGAAATCAGTCTGTAATGTTCAAGTTTCTTCTAGCACAGAAGGTTATTAATTGTCTCGGAGAGGGCGCCACAGTTGTAACATGCAACCGGCACTGCCAGCTATTGCCGCGTTAGTACTGTCAGGCCTGATCATTTTAAACCAGTCATCGTGGTTGTTTTTGTGTAAGAGAGAGCGAGATAGAGACCCAGAGAGACAGAGAACACATGCGTACAATAATATTGCACGTGCGAGTGAGTAAACTGTGTATTTTCAGTCGCAAAATCATTCGAGGAGGCATTTCATACAATTACACGCATTATATAAAAATAAACAACTGTTATCCACATATTTCATCTAATTCATGAGGCCTACGATACGGAGAAAAAGTCCGTCACGTGCTGTGAAGGACGTTTGTCGAAACGAACAAACCATGTTAAATGATACGTTATTTCCCTGATCAATCTGTTGAGCGTGTTTGTAAAATGCAATTCAGCATCTTAGTTTGTAGGCTAACTAATAAGACAAATAAAAGAAACATGTTATTCAAACTATTTGTAGATACTGCATGCATAATCGAACTTACCTATTTCCAAATTCATTCTTATTTAAACAATCGCCGACATTAAACATATTTCGACTGAGAAAAGTGGATGCTGCATGAGTTTTGCATAAGCTAGAGGAGAAGAAGATTTGATTCACCGCTTATAAAGAAGAATTCTTATACATACATATTTATTTTAGTTAATATCCATCTTAATACAACTTCTTTGTTTCACATTTTTGCATAGAGTTCACAATTTAAATAAAAAGTATCTCCGATTATCCCCACAGGTAATCCTTGTTATAAAGTAGAGGTTTAAAGAAAATAAAAATTTCTTTATTTTGATATCTGAATGATAGGGTTGATTAGGATTTGGGGGTGCACAGCTTTGACTTACCTCTGAAAAGCATCTATTAGAAGATTGCTAGTTCTGCATGGCTACTTTCACTTCCTGAACTTCAAGGTAACTTAGAAGAAGACAACTATTTTTTTTTTACGTTTCTTGATATTTTAAATTTTCATAAGATCACATTCAGAAATTAGTAATGCCTACACTGCTAAAATTCGTATTTCGGGGTAGGCAACGTTAGTGTATTGTGTGCTATTCAAGTACATTTCCCCAGCACACAAAGTAGTCATTTGTATCAGCTGTCTCTTTCAAACAGCATATAGTTTTCCTTATATTGATCAAAATTACATGTTATTCCAAGTAGGTGAAAGGAATGTAAGTGTATGTTACTTTTTTCTACTTTGTTAGATTTGTGCAAATCTTCCCTGTGCCTTCCCAACTTTCAACGGTGCTCCCAAAACCCAGAAGCGAAACCATAGTGTGCACACATTTAATAAATAAAACATTATTCAAGCAAACTAACGAATATAATCTTGAATAAAACCGCCAACATCTCAATCATTGTCACCAGCGAGGTGCGTCTCATCGGATAAGAAAGGGAGTTAATTCAGTTGGACTCCATGTACCTGATAAATATACACGAATCAGCCCTGTAATAATTATATTTTGGCATATATCTTGATAATCTGATTAGCCACAGCTTTGAACATTGGTACACGTGTTGAATTGAGTAAGGACTAATATAGTGATTAGTTCAGGAGGAGTAGCGATAATAAGATTTTCAATATGGCTACCACGGCGGCCATGATCGACGTCAGCTCGGTACCATTTTCTATTCGGAGCAACTATACATCATTAAAGTCTTCTAGTAAAACCCCATATCGATACGATCATCTATTCAGGAGGAATAGTGATTGCAAAATTTGCGGCCATATTGGATATCTGAGGGGATGTCTCAAGGACACCAGTCAGAGTTAAGACCTACAAGACATCATAAGAAGTCTGTTAGTGACAACGCTATGTCGATAAGACCATCCGTTCAGGAGGAGTAGCAACAACGCAATTTTCAATATGGCTACCACAATGATCATATTGTGTGTCAGATCAGCACCGTTTTATTTAGGGCCAACTAATGGACGGACAATAGACGGACAACGGTTGATGGATGACGGACGACAGGTCATCGCATAAGCTCGTCTGGTCTATGATCAGCAGAGATAATTATGTACGGCTTTGTTCGAGAATGTTTAACTTTTGTTTTAACTAGAATACACTTTTCAGATAATCAGTATCACTCCTATGCTATGTAAAACAATGATAAATAAGAGCAGTCCATCGCTCATTGCATACAAAGATCCACCGCTGTTTTGGTTTCTCCATGTTCAAGGAAAACAATATAACTTGTCCTCTTAAGAGCCTGGTCAGTACTCACTGTCTGTTAACAAGAAAGGGTTCCGCTGTATATCGTCGGGTCCAATATGCGTCACCTTGGTTACTATGTCATAAATAGTTACCTTCCTGATTTTTTCTATTTGATCTTCCGTGAATAACCTGAAAAAATATATAACTAAATCAGGACCATCTTAAGAGATACGACATAAGCAATTATATTTGACGTCTGATATTTTAAACAATTAACATTAGAGTAAATTAGCAACAGGGTGCAGAGCTATTATTCCGATAAACTGTCTTCTATAAAACAGACGATACGGTGTCATACTGTAAAAGAAACAAAACTTGCAACATGGGAAATGGTACAAAAGCAAAAGGGTACGCGTACGGTATAGTAAACAAAAATGGTCACATACATCAAAAAGAAGTGGTACAATATTGGAATTATAAGGAGCGGCCAGCATAACGGCACCCGTCAACAGCAGCAGAAGCAGTGAAATGCTTCGGAACTACTAGTGGAAATACATATTTGTAGACAGTGAAAGAGGAGGTCAGAAAACGCTCAAAGACTGTTCTGAAAATGGGACGCTCCTTGGAAACGAAACAACATCATACCCCAGGCAAACAGTGCGTCACAAGGATGGCATACAAAATCGGTTGCAAAAGACGTTAAAATAGGTGACTGTACTAGTTTTAAACAAAAATGTATCACAAAGCTATGCAAAATAAGGAATATTAAATGGTCGATTAAAATCCACAAAAATTGTCATTGTGTGCATACACTGTGCAGCACATGTGGCAATAGACGATTATCTTAGAAAGTGTTGGCTCCTTATATACTACCCTTTGATCAAAGATCAACACAACACTGACAATGTCCATCTCTCTTTTAGAAGGCTAGAAATCAAGCGAATTTAAACAAGTTTAATTTTTAACATTAAAATACGTGAGTTTCAACATATACTCAACATGCACTATATCACTAAAATTGGTTAGTATAGCCCTACCCGTTCTTGGTGTTTTCAAACCAGAATCTGTCACTGTGTCTGATCCGGAGGAACTGATCCATGATGATGGCACGAAAAGTTTCTCCGACACCGTCCGGAGTTGTCTCCAATAGCCCCGCGGGGAATAGGTCAACGTTTTCCGGTTTGGAGGCATTTCCGTAAACCCGACGTAAGTTGTTTATTGGCTGGAAATCGAATACAGCACAATAAGACTCAAAACCTCCACAGTTTTGCTGTTTATATACTGCTCAGGGACCGAACATTTGGTTTTTTTTGTTTTGTTTTTTTTTTTTTTTGGGGGGGGGAGGTGTCCTGACAATGTCGAAAAAAATCCACCCTTGCTCTGATTTTGTTGACAAATATAATTCCATCATATTAGCTAACAAACAGATCATCTTGAGATAAAGGAATACCACATATCCTCATTGGAAATAAAGTCCCAGGCACACCCCTCCCGTATCCGACCCCCCCCCCCCGCCCCTACTACAACCCACGCCCACCACCTCATCCCCGAATGATCAAATAGTCTGTTCCTTATCCATCAAACGCTGGTTATGACTTTAAAATTCATATTTTGTTCTTTTTATAAATATTTCATAAACCCCGTAAATGGGTAGCTCTGGATCGGTACCATCCCACACATTACCTTACAGAGTGGTTGATACAGTCACATATTTAAGCAATAAATTGAATACATGTTTGAAATATTATGATTAATTTGTAGTCGTTTCTAAGAAAGCATAATAGGACATGGAGAAGGAGATTTCTATGGAAGATAACCGATAAGAGAGAGAGAGAGAGAGAGAGAGAGAGAGAGAGAGAGAGAGAGAGAGAGAGGGAGAGGGAGAGGGAATATTCATGTTATACATTCAATACATTTGTTGTTGTTTTCTATATCACTATTCAAATAATAATTCACGTATTCTTGTCAAGTACATCAATTCCTGAAAGATGTGTCAGCCAAAACTTAAGACATTATACAATGCTATTATATGATAATACATATATTATATTTTACACATCAAAGTAGCTAGCAAATGATTCATAAGAAAAATGATATATCAATTATACCTTCATAAGCTTCCCGTTTATGATCGAATTTCTCCCAATAGCAATCTTTGTAGGCTGTATACTTTTCTAAGTTGTAATATTGTTTTCTTAAACATTTCCAAGTTTGGTACTTTATTGTGAATATGTAATTTAAATATGAAGTTCTTTCCAAAGAGTAAAATTAAATTTAAAATTGGATCAGATTTATTTTGTTTATTTATTCCTAATATTGTATCTACTGTTGTGAAGTTAAAATGTACACGGGGCATGCATTTATCTTTAAGCCACCTGAACAAATGTATTAATTTATTTTTACTGCAGCACAATAATGCAGTAAATAAACAATTGAGTCTTTTCTTTCTCTACAAAAAGAACATAACTTGTCTTGTATATTTCTCATTTTGAGTAAAAGAACACTTGTCTGTAGAATTCTACACAATTTACGATAATTATCTTGTGCATACCCTTGTACCAATACATATTTGATTTTCCAGTCAAAAAACTCATCTAAGTTGAGATCACGTCTACTTTTATCTTGTGCCTTTGGATATAACATTATTTTTCAATTAAAATCGATAAATACTTTCACGACCTTTGATTTGACATAGTTTTCCTTTGAAAGATAATGATGCTACTATTTTTGTGTACCCTCAGGTACACTCTTGATAGCACCTGTAATACCCTCATATTGTTAAAAGTTTATTCCACATGCATAAATTGTTAAAACAACAACAACAACAAAAAAAAACAACATTTTGTTGCTCGTGAAATCCCCGATTATTTTTACTCCATAATTGTACATATATTTAAAGAACAATATTCCAATCCCATAATGAAATATTATTACTGAAACACACATATTCAAATAGAAAAGATTGCCATGATTCAGGCTCATTTATTTTGTGTAGATTTAGCCAAACAAATAAAGCATCCTTCCAAAAATTGTTTTTAAAAAACTCTAAAAGTATCTTTAGTAAATTCAATCTCAAGTAAAAACATATAAAATATTTTGGACGTGTTTGAATTAATAAAAAATTTTTTTCAACTTAGTTGTATCCAAAATAAGTATATGTATCCAGGTTGTATCAAAATTAAGTATATGTATCCAGGTTGCTTTTAATGTCATCATATTTTTTTTAATGTTAATCATTTTCAATCCTCCTTTAAAGTATTATTGAGTACATTCTGGTCTTTTAATCGCATCATTCGATTTATAGCATAAGAAATGAAACACATTTGATTAAATTTATTCATAATAGTTTATAATGGATGTAGGTAAACAAAGTATCAAGTGATTTATCTTGGACACAGAAACAGTCTTTATAAAAACAGTAATATTTCAAAAAAGTGTCAAAATTCTCTTGGACCATTACGAGAACATAAGTTTTATTTCTTCAAATTTGCTTTGATAGTTCAATTCCATCATTCCTCTTAAATTTGTTGTGAATTTAATGCCAAGTAATGTGAAAGCACCCATTACCCAATTTAATGAATTTTCCTGACAAAACTCGTGTCTACTATGTTTCTTGTTCCAAAGCAAACGGCGCTGGTCTTTTCAATGTTAAGGCAAGGGCCGGAGATTTTTGCATTGAACTTCAATTTATGTAAGGTGTTTTTTAAAATATTTGGTTTCTTCTGTATGTAATGTATCTCTTAATGACATCTCAGTAGGATTTAAAATAATAGTTGTATCATCTGCATATTGGGATAACACATCGTATATTATACATTTTTATACCTTTGATCTCGGGATTTAACTTAATCATATGTCCTACAATCTCATCATATAAATAATAATGTATGGCTATTTTTTAAAATATAATTTAAGCGATCGTAACAATAGAGTAAGCCATATTTGATCAGAGAATATACATACTGTGACCTATACCATTACGAATCTTTCCCACTAAATTTGAATATTTCATCAACACAATTTCGTAGAGGATTCTTCAAAGCAAATGTTTCCGTTCGTTTAGTTGCTTTATTAATTCTTTCGAGCAAAATTTATTGAGAATGTATTAAAATGACGGCGCCGTCTTGGAATCATATTAGTGCACTACGGTTCGCTTTAATACATTAGCGATACGATACATGCGGCAAGATATTCAAATTCTACAAGTGAAGTTCCGCTCGTATGAGAATATTCTTTAACTAGTATACTTCTGAAAACCGGCCTCCCAAATACCAGTCAGAAAACTTGATAAGTACCCCTTCCATATAGAGGGTCCCATTGTTATACGTGGAGTTGTTGATTTCCTCCCAGGTCTGTCTCCTAGGTAACCCGTACGCCTCGCGAATAGTGTTGTAGTCAGGCAGCCCGTGATCCCGCGCGCGCTGAATGTTGATAGCTACCAGGTCACGCCGAGAAAACTCCAGGGGCCCAAACAAATGTTCTAAAAAGGATAAATAAAAATGTACGAAAAGCAATTTGTTGCTTTGAAATTAGCACACACACATAACACACACGCACAGTCATCGGCACAAATATTGTATAATGATGCAAAAGTTGGAAAATGGTGCATTCTGTAAAAAAAAAATCATGTGGAATTTCGGGTTCAACAAGACAATCTAGCTTTCACACCGCAGTCCCTCTATTTTCATAAAGAGACACAATAATACATTCTTTTTACGATAATCTGGTATTTAATCCCACATAAGAAAATTGCTTGACCTACAGTATTATCATCAGTAGTAGGGGTTTTCAAACATTCCCCTTTTATCCTCCAGTTTCCTTTTGTAAAAGTACAATTTTAGCATTTCTGACGGCAATTCTATTATAACAGACACCTATATTTCTATTAAATGTTACATAAAATATTTTACCGTGATATTATTTTCGGTAGACGTAAATAACTGTTTCTATTTCTAGGCCAATTATATATATATATATATATATATATATATATATATATATATATATATATATATATATATATATATATATATATATATATATCGTTTTTATAACTAGAATTAAGCAAATGAGAGATTACAAATTTTCATCAATGTCTTAAAACTGATGTTTAGTCACAAATTAAAACAAATTTACTCTGATACAGATTCATTTGTTTTGGATATTAAAACAGATGATATTTGTCCGAATATAAAAGAAATGATTAACCATTTTTATACATTTGACTATCCTTCTGACCATGAATATCGTTTACCTAGGGTAATACGAATGTGATTGGCAAATGTAAAGACGAGGTTAGGGGTAAAATAATAACTGAATTTTTGCATTAAGTATTAAAATGTGCTCATTCAGAATTCACGAAGTGCATGGTGTTCTTTCGGAAAACCTCGTCATCCTTGCAGGAGAAGACCATAGGTCAATAGGAGACAACATTAAGCAAAACAATCTAAATGAGTTACAAGGATTGAAGTTAATAATGATTTGAAATTTAGGCATTATAAAATTGCATGATCAATGTTAAAGATAATTATTCAAGTAACAACAACATTAGATATTTTAATCACACCTACACACTAATAGTAAACAAACTTCATTTAGAGGATTTAATGATAAAATAATTATTTACTTCTGCCATACGGTTGTGCAAGAGTTACATATAAGTCACAGAAAGATATCAATAACATATTTTGAATCATTTTCTACATCATCAGTGTTTTCCATCCACACACCGAGGTCCGCCATGAAGCCGATGGAGATAAATAAATTATTTAATACCCGGATCATGCTTTGTATCTGTGCCGAACGCACAGTTACTTATTGGTTGAAAAAATCATTTTGACTCAATGTAAGGATGTTAAAAGTCCACAAAGTGACAGAGAAAAGTAGAAGATAGGAGAAAGAGAATCGACTAAACTATTGCAAATAATCGGTGATACCATACCAAGAGCAATTGAGCATTTATATACATATTTATAGCATTTTAAGCAAGCCAACGCACTTTGCCACTTAATAAACTCAAGTGAGGAGGTTCTCAACAAGAACGGAGAAATAGACACTCGCCCATCGGGTCATCTTATCTGTTTATCATGGCTTGAAAGTTTTAGCGGAACACACACGAACATTCTTTTAAAACCTTTAAAAGCCAGCAATTGAATCATTGGAGTCTTTGATTTATTACTAATCTTTCCTTTCCAGATAATTCCCACATATCTTTTCCTTGGCATGAATAATTAAGTCCAATAACCATAACCAAGATGAGGTACAGCGGCAAGATATTGACTTGTTTTGGCAACTATCATGAATCACAATATTCAACTTTTATTTATGAAAGTAAAATTTGTAGTGTCAAAGTTTGTCAAATTCTGTTTAGCGGCTTTTGGAGATAAAGTGTTTAAATATATTTCTGCTTTTAGTAATGCCAACCATATCTGATGACAGAACAGCGACATTGGTATAAATTTGAAAGGCGTTCAAGCTAGGACACATTCTACCAAATTTGGTCAGTTTGATCAAAGTCTGTTACGCGGCTTTTTAGTAGAAGCCATATTTGATGACAGATTGGCATCATTTGTGCAAATTTAAAACCCATTCACGCAAGGGTTTTTTCTGTAAATTTTGGTCAAACATTGTTGAAGTGTTTTTGAGAAGTCTTATAAATGAATTTATATTTCTAGAAACGTCGGCAAAATGTTATGTCGAATAGGCATCGTCTGTATTCACGTGAAAGCCCTTAATACCATAATACTTTCTGTAAAATATGGCTAATTTTTGTTAAGCAGTTTCTGAAAAATAGTTGTTTAAAAGTATGAATTTTTCTAACGGCAGCCATATTGAATGGTTGAGTAACAAGATTTGTACAAATCTAAAGCTTTTTAAGCCAGGATTCCTTCTGTTTTGGTAAAATTCTGTTGAACTGTTCTTTTGATAGCGGATCGGCATCCTTTGTAAAAAAGGAAATATAAAGGTCTTCATGCCAGGATACTTCTGTCAAACTTGGTAAAATTATGTTCAGAGGTTTTGAGAAGTCGTTTAGAAGTTTTTATATTTTTAGTAACGGGTCACATCTTTGATGACAGATCGGCATCATTTATAACAATTTGAAATCCCTTCATGCCTGGATGCTCTCTGCCAAATTTGGACCAGTGGTGTTTGGTGTTTGAAAATATGTTTAAATAGCAATGGTGACAGATACATGACGGACGCAGAGGTATATAATATAGTAACTTGACCTTACGGTTAAGTGAGCTAAACATCATTAATTTTTGTTACTTACATCGTCTCCTTTATGTGGACTCCAACACTTACAATCCCTACATCCAAGATGCAACCAATTACTTTAATAAAATTCCTAAAACTAACATCCATTAAAACACTCTCTTGGTTAATTTGGATGAGAATACTTCATCTGAATTTTAAGCCACGTTTTCAAGCTAACAACAATCAGCACTTCATGCAAGGGAGGACACTACAATGGGCACAAGAAGACACTGTCTTATAGCAACATTAGTATAGGGAGGCTTAACTAAAAGTCCTTAATGATTCATCACATAGGCATCCTAAGCTGGTGTAGATTCAATAATATCACTGAATGACTTTGACAAGAATTTTCACCAAACTGTCAATATCACATTAGAATTATCAAACAGTTCAAACCTTTACTAAGATACCCAAGGAACCCTTCAGGATGAAATAGAATATAACTTCCGAACCAAATTATATGGAATCTTCTACTTCCTTTACCTTCAAATCAAATGCATCTGCTCCAACCAAAAGACTGTCAAAAGTTAGTCGGGAATCCAAGGGTATTTTAGAAGAAGTGGATAAAAGAGGAATAAGAAATATCTTAACAAGAGTCCCTCTAAGGGACTGACGCCATACCGTCCAAAATAATTTTAAACAATCCAAGATAAGTCCGTTTCATTTTTTGCTACTCGTTCGATTGGTCTATATCCAGTTACTAATTGTAGGGTACATTTGTAGACCAATCAGAAGAAGAGAAAACTCGTTCTTTTGTCTGAGATGCATCGTTTTCATAGTGGCGTTTAACAATAAAAACCAATACATTTGCTCAATGTATGACGGGACCTTTCAAAGTGTAGGTTCTCGTTTGATTCTACCCACTAAATTCTGAAAGCAACAACCTGTGAGAGAAAGATTATCTGCCGATATAACTCGACCGAATGTAAGCAAATTTGGCGGCTGCATGTTCTTGTCTTTATTATATACAAGGTAGGTTACAGAAATAAGAAAATGTGAATACTATCTAACGTCTATTTCCGGTGACAAAATGCTATTTTGGGACCTAGTTCACTGACACACTCAACCAAATATGTCTGCTAATTAAGAGTTATTTGTTTTAGAGGCCTTATGTCTGCTAACTGATGAAATAAAATATTTAAATGACAACGAAAGCAGAAGATAACGTTGTATGATACAATTTCTACGTTATTTTTGTTGTCCTTAAAGTCAATATGGAAATAGTGTGTAATGATTGAATATACTCAATCGGAATCAACTGGAAATCCAAAATGAAAACCAACACATTTGTCGGCACTTCAATTTATGAATATATTCATGTTTTCTTAATATTTAAGATAAATAATATCATGTTAAATATTTTCATAATGCAATTTTCAATGTCCAGATATATACAGACCCTGAAAAGGGTACTTTTACCAAATCTACATTTTATTTCCAGATTTGCATTACATTCAGAAATCGTTTCATTTGCGTTTATTTGCATTCCATCCGCATTTGCATTTCATCTATCATCTCGTCGATTTTCGTTTACGGTCTTCGAAATGTATTTTAATTTTCGTTTGGAACGAAAAGAAAATGCATATAGCGAAGTCAAATTTCCAGTTTTAGAGAGCGTTAATGGGAAAGAAATGTTGCTTAGTGTATAGTATTTTTAAAAGTGTGCTTTAATAAAAAAGCAAATGCATAAAATGTAAAAGACAGCGTCGTTTTTACGATAAATAAAAATATAACATCGACCGCAATATATGTAAAAATATAGTGGCAGAGTACTTGTCAGCAAATTGTATTTCTTATTTTGTTTAGTTCAAATAAAAATGTTACAGGTGCATGTCTGCCTGAAGAAAAAAAAAGGTGTCTCGGCTTGTAAGGTATAAGTACAGTAATTTAGTTATAAAATCCAGTACATTAGTTATAATTTCAAATGAACCAGGATTAACTTACGTATGTCAGGCACTAACTTAGTCACAACATATCTAAAATCAGATGAGTTATGTTACATTTTCTAACTATAATTGCATTACAATACACAAGTGACCTTTCCGGAATGAACAGAGCCACACGTGTTTGCTTTGTCATTCTACACAAAAGCTAGGAGGGTGAACTCAATAAAGATTGTATTTTCCGTTGAGACTTTATTGCTGCTTTCTATTTATTGCAATTAACATTCTTCAATGTTCAGCAAATCTCTAGTAAAAATCAGAGAAAAAATATTAATGTTTTTTTTAGGGACTATAATATGTTGCAATACAACTCATCAGCTCCTTTAGTGTAGTGATACCTAGAAGAGATGACAAAAAGTTACACCAATTTAATACAATTACTTTTCCTGTATTTGTAGTAACACTAAAGAATAACTGTGAAGTTTGGTTGCATTTGCACCAGCCACTGTGGTTTGCTCCAAAGTTCAATTTATCTTACAAGAAAGCAGTCTAACTGTAAGGTCATTTGAAGCCTCACTTGCCAGACTTATTACAGAACGATATGTTTGGGCTACTTGGAATACATTTGTACAAATAAGCCATTATTTCATTTGTAAAAACCAATTTTATTCAATTTTGGTGCATCATTAAATATTAAATTGTAAAAAATGATCAAATGTCACCATACTTGGCCAAAAGTCTCCACCGAAGTTGTTGTTTTGTTAGTAAGATTCTTTGTATAATTTTAACATGATACTTCTACTCTCGCGTTAAATGAATCTGGAGGAAGTACATCACTTGTATGCACCTAAGGTGAACTATAAGAAATTTTATCATGCATGGGCCATATCCAGAACTATAAAACTGTAAAGATAGTAATTGTCTTAGCATTACCATACAAATTTGGAATCAAAAAGAGCCTCATAAACCCAATTGTATTTTGATTTCCAACTTTCAGAAGTTATTTACATTTGTTTGGATGGTGCATTATAGAATTTGATCAGTCAGACATTTAGAATATGGTTTACTATTAAGCGGACCAGGAACCTCAGTTTATTCCTTATCAAAATTTCTCTATGTCATCTTGAATGGAAAAATTAAACTATTTTGTATAGAAATTGGTCAAGAAATGTATGAGGATATACTTTTTGTAACGACAGACTGAGCATTAATCCAGTTATGCTGTCAGTGCCTGTAAATATTACCATGGTCCCATCAAATTGGAATAACCGAAGCATCAGCATGTGTCCTATGTAGTCCAAGTGGGAAGGTAACACATCCGATTAACAACATTTCAATCAAATTTACTTTACAGCCAAATAAAGTTTCAATGTAATTTAACATTACAACGAAGTGAAAAATTAATTTGTATATTAGGTGCGTTTATAAGGAGAAAATCTTGTCAACATATGATGCTTCCAACCTTTAGAAAGGAAAAGCTATATTTTTTCCAGCATTGCATTCTTTAAATGTAGACCAAATAACGTATTTATTTACTTATTTTACTGGGAGACATTCAACTATTATCTTTGAATGCATCTAGCATTATGACGTTTAATTACGAAAAAGATGTGTTGACCATGGATGTTTCCTTTATACCATTCAAAGTATTACTACACCAATTTAGTTCCCTATATATTTCCCTTATATGTCCACATTTTTCAAAATACATTCTAGTTATAAATTCAAATGCATCAAGACTATCTTTACTTATGTTAGTTACTAAATTGGACACAACATATAAAAAAACAACTTTGCCATCCTACGCGAAGTTCAAGAGACTGAACTCAATAAAAATTGTGTTTTCTGTCAGTGCTTTAATGTTGTTTTTTATTGAATGCAAACAACATTAGTTACTGGTTTGCAAATCTGTAGGATAAAATCAGAGAAAAAATATTTACTATTATCTTAGGGACAACAATACGATATAATAACTGTTCGTTTCCCCAATTAGTGTAGTGATACCTAGAATTGGTTAGAAATTTGTCAGTCTCTGTGAAGAATCGTATCCTGGATTATCATGCGAAAGGACTTTCGACATTGAAAATTTAGCGGCAGTCTTAAAATAATAGATTCAAAATCCATATATGAAAGGCATTCGCGTTTCGTTTTGTCATCATTTATCGTTCTCAGTCTGTGTTTTTCATTTGCACTGTCCATTTTCTCCAACAATGCATGCATCTTTTCATTTGCTGTCATTCTGAATTTCGTGAGTTTATTCTGCATTCCAACTGCATTCGTGCCTCATTCTTACTGCATTCCGCTTTCGTTTCACTGGTAAAATTCCCCGTTTCATGGTCTCTATATAAGCATACACACACTAAATATGGGAGCATTGTCTTACTTCGGAGGTCCGGGACTACAATATGATCCTCTCTCTCCGACAGTGTAGAAGTCAGGCCCATTATTAACTCGTCCAAAGTGCTTGTCCCCGCCAGGAATTCCTGTATTAGAACAAAAGAGTTCATAAAATATTTAGAAACTAAACAACTTCTTTGGCCTTCTCCTAAACTGACAAGCTTTGGAATCTCATTTTAATTATGCATGTGCCGCTAATACTACCGATTTTCCTATTATGGAACCGGGGTTGGAAAATCACGCTGCCAAGGATGACATCACTTGGCGACGACAAAGCGCTGGTGTCAACCGCTTCAGACTTACGTGTCGGCCGCTTCACACCTAACTGATTCCATTTTAAGCGTAGGTAGGTATGTTTTCCTCTGATAATACCACATATGAAAAAAATGTTTAAAAAGCGCAGACAATAATAGCATTTCTATCCACCCAGCTCCGAGCCCCTGTCCATAACTAAGTTGTGATGTATATTATTCAGGCACATTATGCGTGGTTTTCACATCTTAAGCTTCATAAGTATATTTACTTGTATTCTTTAGTTCCTTTTCTTAGTATAAAATGCATCTATTTGGGTATCAAACATTTACATCACCAGCGCAGTAATTTGATAGTGATTGCTGAAAAATATCTCCTTGACAGCGTCAGAATATGGATCAAAGTTTATTACAATACAGTTTTTTGGTTTTAGCCTGCAAAGTATATATTTCAAGTTTGGGGTTTTATTATAAGCGATGAAAGCTGAAGCGGTCCGGGTGACCGAAGCTAATAGCATTCACAACATGCAGTAATTATGCTGTTCTTTATGACAATACTCTAAAATGTGTTGATGAACCGTACGAATATAATAATTTCTTCTTCTTCTTGACATCGTCCTAAAAGTTTTATATGCTTTCATTGAATTGCGCAAATGGTTCTCGAGTCATTTTCATACATAAAAATATGCGCAAACAGACACGAGTGATTGCTTTACTTTCACACTAGCTGTCGGCATAATGATTACAGAAGTACTTTCCCACTAGCTGTCGGGACAATGATTACAGAACTACATTCACACTGCCTGTCGGGATATTGGTTACAGAACTACTGTCACACTGGCGGTCGGGATAATGATTTCAGAACTACTTTCACACTAGTTGTCGGGATAATGATTACATAATTACTTTCAAAATGGCGGTCGGGATAGTGATTACAGAACTACTTTTCACACAAGCAGAGGGGATAATGGGAAATAAAACTGTTTAACAATGCTTATGATAAACTACAGAAAGAACAAAACGAGAGTAGGAGTTAGTACATCTGTAAACGTAACAGAATATAAACTTTAAATTATCCTTTGGTAATTATAATTTCTGCGAACAATAAACTTTTAAAACGCATTGTGTAAGTATGAAGACATGGTTTATATTTTACACAACCAACAGGGAGTTATTACTACGGAGTCTAATATCTTTTTACTTTATTGGAAATAATTATGTTCGAAGGAAAGTGTGTATAGTTTCACTTAACACTTTAGTCAGATTCATAAGAAATAACATCTCATTGAGATATTATATATAACTGCATCGCTTTTGCGGGCATTTTGTTGCATCATTTCAGCATCGTTATATATATATATATATATATATATATATATATATATATATATATATATATATATATATATAAGTATGTGAGTGTATTATCGTTATGTTCCATAATATAGTGTTACCTACATTATATATGTTTTGTATGGAGTGACGTTGCACGGCATGATGGTCTAAAAGGTCCACCAATTGTTAACTTTTATCAATTTTGACATTCAATCTTATGTTCTGGCTTTATGTAATTGTACCTGTGGGTTCCAATAGGCGTTGCACAACCGAAGGGCGTGGATGCTACTTGGTGAGCCGGGAATATTCAGTTTGAGTTTTTTAAATTTGCAATTCTTGTCTCTGTAGAAAAAAGACAGCTACTGTTAAAGTATAATTAAAACACATAGGTGAATGTAAGACGCTTCATGATTGATTGAACGTGTAAATTTGCGTGTTAAAATCGATAACAAAATGTGCTGTCATGACTCTCCTGAGACATCATGAAATGGAGAATTACATGCTCTGATATTTTTCGACAACATTTTCAAAAGTATGTGAGAACGGGGATGACAGTTTGATGTCTGAGGATTTGAGGACGTTTATGGTGGTTTTACTGCCGCACATATCCGTTGTACTGGTTCCTTTGACGCGTCACTGTTAAAAGTCAGTTCGCGACTTTAAAACTCACCTTTGGCGTCCTTAAATCCCCTAATCATTTGACGAATTTTGAAATTACTCATTCACAAAAGTGCGGTGAGGGTGGGCTATTCTTATACAGGTAAACGGTATACAGTTCTCAGTTCAGGCTAACAATCCAACCCAAGTTCATGTTGAAATACTGGTAATTTTAAATTTGTAAGATCATTCATATATTATAGTAAACTTTGAGTACGTTTCTCAAACCGTTACGTTGTAAGAGGTAATTTTACATCAGTGTAGATACAAATCGATGCCTTGTGGAATTTCGCATGTCCAATTAGTCAGAAAATATGTATCTATCGATTGTATAATCAGTTTTAGGTTACCTTATCAGCTGAAGCCGACTGGACATAATTTTTATTAGATTTTAAACAAATGCTTGTTTTAATGATAATGATGTTTTACACTATGAGAATTTATTTCTTTCCTTATCTTATCTTACCTTTCCCCTTATTGTGTACATTTTCTACAAGCATTTCTTAAAATCAAAGTGCCATGCAAATTAATAGAAGCACAGGTGTACGCAATATACTTATGACCCAACTTATATTATATACCTGATCCAAGTGCCTGGCGTGACTAAGGTGTGTCCAAATCTCATTGCGGCACTCTGAAACTCCTGGGAAATACCAGGATGTATATTTGGGTTATAGGACTCTAAAAGGAATACAATATAAAGTAAGTTAAATAATTTTGTATATATACAAACAATAAACATCCATAATTATTTGCACAACAAGACTGATTTCATCTGGAGTTGTTGATAAAATTAACTTAACAAACACAATTGTTTCTTCACAAAGATATATTCAATAATCGATATATGTCTAATCAAAAGCAATCATTTCTTGTCAGTATTATGTTCCTGAATCATTCTGTATAGTCCAGTTTTGTTTGCTATTCCAAAATGATGCTAAATAATTTAAATGTACAATAAATATCAAAATAATCTATTCAACGCTGTTAACTTACACACCGAACTATACTGCCAACTCAATATTTTAATAAAGCAACATACCTATACATGTCATGTGCTGTTGCAATTATAGATACAACGATAAACGAGAGGTTCAAAAGTTACAATAATTATCAACAAAAATTCACTGATACAATAACTCTAATATATGGGTCTGTGCCCGTTTTCCGATAAGTGAAACATTCGGTTAATTCTGATCTTTTCTATAGTCATGTACTCGAATTTGCTTTATTTGGAATCAATGGATAATTGCATATAATCATAAAGGTATGGAGAAATAAATGTTATAATCTATTGTTATGTTTTTCTTTAATCTTTGTAGTTTTTCATCACACATTATCCCAGAGAGAGAGAGAGAGAGAGAGAGAGAGAGAGAGAGAGAGAGAGAGAGAGAGAGAGAGAGAGAGAGAAAGAGAGAGAGAGAGAGAGCAGCGCGTTCAACATCTCTTCAAATAAAGTAATGAGGACTTAAAACTGATTAATACCTGGGATGACGTCTTTGATAAATTTCGAGTATACATTATTTCCATTGTCGTCATTTTCTTCTCGTAGCAAAGATCATTGACATATCTGCTGCAACCTTTGTTTGTGATCAAGCAGACGCGTTTTATAGAAGAACCAAAAATAAAAAATCATTTTTAAAAATACACATGGTATGCGCATTAATGAATACGTTCATATATCTCTTAGATAAATGCTTGATTTGCACCCCCCCCCCCCAAAAAAAAAGGGAACTATACATATCTATTGATAACACGGAAAGATTACTCGGGAACAAATGACGGTCTTTAAAAAGTTTTAAAAATCTGAATAAGAAACAAAAGCAAAAAAGTCAGAATCAAAATATCCCTTCAGGAGACATGATGCACATGCTGTCCTTTCGACGGTTTTGACCATTTCTTTTTGATGGGTTTTGAATGTATGAAGGAGGAAGGTACATACAACAAAAATCTAAAGTTGTTCGTGGCCGCTGGATCTCAAATTGGTGAAATACTCAATTAAACCGGAAGATATGATATTATGTACTCACCCGGCTCGTAGGGTGGAATTTCGTGAATTGTCTCCAAAGTTTCATTCAATCCCAAAAACGTTGGGAGCCAGTTGTACATTACAATTTTCTAGGGAAGAAACAACGTGAATTTTTGTTATACTTTTACTTTCAGCATTGATACACTTACTAAGTGACGAAAATATAAATATACCGTTTCAAGAACATATATATATATATATATATATATATATATATATATATATATATATATTTATATATATATATATATATATATATATATATATATATATATATATATTTATTTATCAATACAAAATTGAATAGATTGGTATAAAAAAAAGTATAAATGTGAGAAAACTGATTCTTCAATTAAGTTTAACAGACTTACCCATAATATAAATATGGCGCTTGTTTTTACAAGCCAGAAAATAATTATACATGATAATCATTGTAAACTCATTGAAAATGCAAGGGCTACCATTTCATGAAAATAATTATATATCCTTCTATCTGGCTGGCTGGCTTACTCTATGGCTGGATGGCTAGTTGGTTTTGTATATTAATTTGATCAATGCTTTGATATTGACTAAATAAAAAAATATTTTCCTGTTTATCTATATTTACTTCCTATTCGAAAGCTACACGTGCAAGAGGTATGAAGATAACCAACACGTACATGAAAAATTCATTTATTTTACAAAACCTGGCCATGCTTTTATTTTTGTTTAATGTTTGCACAAGCAAATTATTGTTAAATGATTGATATTTTAAACAAAGTATTTCGTTAATTGCTCACCTGGTGATGCGCGATGACAAACTTTCGGGCTTCGTTGAAAACTTCATCATCTGTGTATTCTGGATGCTCTGTGGCAGTTTTATTGGCAATATAATTATGCCATCGAAACAAAAGAACCCCAAATGCCAAGATGAAAGGATTTTCATTGCCCCTGGGATTTCCAAGCTCTGAAAAATTAGGAATACTTACGTGCTGGTATGTTCTAAATATACAAAAAAAAGTCCACCATGAAATTGATACTTAGATCCAAATAAACGCTTAAATCGATATGAGATGTGTAGCAATTACACAGTGGTCCTTTCTACCAATATAGTATTTATCAAATTAATCTCCTGCTAATGGACAACTGTGATAAGAAAGAAGTTTTCTTTGATAAATTGACAGATTCTTCTTCTTCCTTGCAAGGACACTATACTTGTTAAGTAATGTATGCTTATGCTGTGGAAAGGATTGGTGAATGGGGCACCTGTGTCTTCAAAATCCAATTATATACAATTAAAAGTCCGTAAAAATCAGTACCCATTTGCAATTGACGATTATGGACTGAAATAATGCTGGCGAGAGGTGGTTAATGGCAGCACATACCTCTTCTGTTATACTTGCTGGCAGTATATTCAATGCATTCTAGGAATAATCTGTTTTAAAATTATACCGATGTAGTGTGTTGTGTGTGTGTGTGTGATGTCCTTTGGTTACTAAGAGGGTGGATAGAGAGTTATATTTAATTAGCAATCCATGTCCGCCTCTCTAAAACTAAAACAAATCACAATGTGTCAACGAATTCGTTTACAGACACAGATAGTTAATGTATAAGTATTATTATTAAAAATTTGAGGAAATTATGGCTCAATTCATGTAAATTTTGGAAACATTTTGAGGACCTGAACTTAAGCTCTACAATTGACAATATTTGTAGACAAATAATATGTAATATGATTATTTATACTTTTCGTTTGTATGCGATTCGAGTTGGAAATATACATACGGTCTTCCCCCACACAGGGGATATATCTAAAATTTTACAAGCATATCAAACTGATATGCACTTGACTTAAGTGGCTCAAAAATCTTATCAGGCTATTTACATATGCACAGCAAGGTCAAATCGCTTCTAATATTCTATATTCCCAAAAGTGCAGACCCCCTTCCGAAAGGAATCATTGCAATGCGTACAATTTTCATCCGATTCTCTAAACATGCATATAAATATGTCTACGTAAGATTGCTATTTTGTTTTCATGCCAACAAGGTTTTCTCTAAAATAAGTCCAAATGTGCTCTCCTACCCTCCCCCCTCCAAAATAAACAAAAACAAAAGCAAAATAAAAAAAATAACTTAAAATCCGTGAAATATGCTTGCTTGTGGTATAAATATGCATATAAACATATTCTAATATATATATATATATATATATATATATATATATATATATATATGTGTGTGTGTGTGTGTGTGTGTGTGTGTGTGTGTGTGTGTGTGTAAAGAGGTAGGTAAAAAGGTAGCCGGGGCGGATGGACGTACAAAAGGCATGTCAGGAAGGATGGCCGGACAGGAGCAAGTCAAGATATCACCACAACAAACATGTGTCCTTGTCTTGAAAAGCTCGAACATGAATCATTCAATCATATAGCTACTTACTCCAGAACCTGTCGACAGGTTTGAGAACATGTTCTCGGGGAGGTGGAGGGTTCACCATCGGAAGACGGATGCTGTTTTGGGCTGGGAAACTATCCTTAATATCAGCGTAAGGGTCCAGGGCTGCTAGCCTGCCCCTTAAAGAACCGCCTTTAAATTCTCTGAGCGTGTCCGTCCACGCCTTAGACGTGCCGTAAAACAGTCCGCCATCAAGGTACGGTGTGATCCCGTTCAACTGAGAAATATAGCAAAAGACTAATCAAACTTTATTTTAACATATCTGTGTAAACAAAATAGTTCGAGCAATTGTTTGCTGTGACACGTTTATACCTAATAAGTCGGATTATGCCAGAAAAAAATTAGAAAATAGTGAGTAATATCTCTATCTCTCAATACTTGACAAGAATCCTTGTATGCCAGAATTTAAATCAAAGGTTAAACAAACTGTCTGTTTTATAGTATAATTACTGGTTTTGGAACATACAAATGCTTGTTGCATTTTTCTACGTGGATATAAAAGCATTTTTGTCTTGTGGCATATTGATACACAAGACTTTATAAACCTCAGAGCTGCTCTTGTCTTCCAATATCATCTGAAACGCTCAAGATAGAGGTTAGGGATGGTAGTTTTAGGGTAGAAATAAAAATTGAAAGCATGTGTATTTTTTCAGGACTGTAACATATATAAAAAAAATGTTAAAAGAGTATTGTACGTAAACTGTTACTTTTGGCATAGACACAAAAATATAAAGACAACAAAACAAACAAGCAAGTAAAATAAACAACATAGAAACTCGCAAAGTTTATTAAGGCATTCATTCTCAATGATCCATTGAAATAAATCTGCCGCACAATCACAAGTCCAGGTTTTGGTGGACTATGTCCAGAGACAACAGCAACAAACTGCAGACTTAGTGAATTCGGTGACATTACTAATAATGTAAGAGATAATTATGCATCGATACGAGCAAGGTCTTCCTAAAATACTTCCTGTCAATTGTGAGGGAAAAGCGGACATAGTGCTATCGAATGCCACAAGTGACATGCTGTTATTGTGGACTTTAAGGTCACAGCCAACGATATTGTCGCCGCCACAAAACAAAAATACGGCAACGTATGGGAAACCTCAACAGACCTGCAGTCTGCGGCCAACTGCTATGCAAAGACTAATTAGCCCAGTTGTTGAGGACAAATTTGATTCACATTGTACAAATGTATCACAAACTAGAGATTTAGCCCCTGCATAAGCAAACTTTCTACGTCACCACCAATATTATACAACTACCGTATGTACTCGCTTATAAAACTAGTCCTAATGCAGATAATATAGACCCTGATCTGCCGTTGCATAATGCGCTGGCGTATCAGGGTCTAGGTTGATTGTTCTACTGATTACTCCTTACAAACTGCACAGACCCATATCTGCCGGCACGCTATGTGACGGCAGAACTGGGTCTGTTCAATTTGCAGTTGGACTCGTTTATAAGCGAATATAACACAGCATCTTTAAATTAGAACTGGTTGATTTTCAACCAAAGCTATGATAGAAGCTGGGACTGATATCTGTCTCTAAATCAGATAGGAAATTTGTCGTAACTGCTAACAATCAAATGGTACAGA
Source organism: Margaritifera margaritifera (assembly GCA_029931535.1). Classification (NCBI taxonomy): domain Eukaryota; kingdom Metazoa; phylum Mollusca; class Bivalvia; order Unionida; family Margaritiferidae; genus Margaritifera; species Margaritifera margaritifera. The sequence continues at coordinate 740,302 of JAQPZY010000964.1, forward strand.
TCACCGATCCTGTGCATATTAACACTTATTTGGGTCAAGATAAAATACACACGAAGTTCTACGTTGTGCCGAATTTGCAGCCTTCAATTATCTTGTGTTTTACATAATTATCGATAGACACCAGGCACCAACCTATTGATCGAGAATACATAACGTTTTTCCAACAGTCCCAAGTGGTAACAGTGGCGAGAGTAAAGGGCTGATCACTGCCCAGTGGTGTAATTGGCTAGCCATCTGCCTCTCACGCTCTTAAGTCCAATAGTATTTTAGTTGCAACGGTCATGAGTAGAGTATAAATAATGGAGTTTTACCGGTATGTTTCGTAAATGGTTATTCGGGATGCTGTGACATTTTGAAACACCGAATACAAATTGATCCAAATAAAAAAAAAATGTTGCGCAGAGAGACTATAAAATGTTCCCTAGACAAAAGCCGGCATGAGAGTGTATGGTGTCAGTTATGCTAGACCACGATATTATACAAAATTCTACCACTCTATGGGGGCATTATGTTTGCTACTTGCTAAGAAAAACAATTGGGTCTGTCGTTTCGTAGTTTACTTTAGAAAACTCGCTAGATACATTGAACGTAATGCCCGCCCATTACCCATGACAAATGACGCAATGTAAAGTTTCGAGAGTGCTCAAACAGCATTTTACTCTGCTCTTGACCATCAGAGCGGTTTCTATCAGCTTGAGATTAAGCCAAAATGTCGACAATATACAACGCTGTCAGTTAAGACTATTTGACTTTATCATGGGATTATCTAATAGCCACCAAAGTTTCAGCATCCTATGGAAGCCATTTTTCGTGGGTTATATTGGAAATTCTGTGTAGTGTTCATGGATGACGTCACTGTGTTCAATCGACCATTTGGTCAGCATATCTCACACTGCAGACACGTATTCGATATATTGAGAACAGCAGGACTACAACTACATCAACAAACGTGTAATTTTGCTACGAGAAAAAGTCATAATTAGGACACGTTGTATGTGCTGACAGCATCGAACCCGATCCAGAACAAGTGGACACAGCGAAGGATTATTCGACACTAACGAATGTATTTAAGGGTATTCCTTAGTTTATCGGGATATTACAGAAAGTTCATTATGAACTATTCTACATTTGCTGCACCGCTGTATGCACTAACCAGGAAAATGTTTAGATTTTCCATGGAATCATAACTCTAAGCAAGTTTTCGATTTATTATAGCAGACACTCGTTTCTCCCCCAATCCTTAGATATCATCGCTTTGACCAACATTACAAGTTGCACATGGACTCAAGTTCCATAGCTATAGGGACAGCGATTTGTCAGGAACAAAGATGGTGCAGAACGAATAATTTTTTATGCAGAGTTATATATATAATACCAACTGATCAAAATTACGGCATCACTGAGAAGGAATGCCTAGCACTAGTATTAGCAGTCACAAATTTCGACTTTTGCGTGCGTTCTACCACGTTTATGGTGTATGTGGATCATGCTTCGCTCAAGTGGTTATTTTATATGAAAGAATATTTAGAGACATTTCCTCGCTGGATAGCTAAGCTTCAGTCATATAAGTATGATATAATGTAAAGACCAGGATATAACTGCAAAAATGATGACGCTGTTAGTCGTCGTATATATGGCCAAGTATTTAACAGTGATTCTGAAGCAGAAGTCGATTTTAGTGACATCCAGCCTGTGGGTGCGATTCTAAAAGAATGAAAACATGCAAAAACATTTGATTAAAAAAACTCTGAGTGAAAAATGTAACAAAAAGTGCATTAGGAAATCTAAGCGTCAACTCGCAAATACTGACCCATGAAAAATGTAAATCAAAGCAGCGAAAGGACCCTCAATACATGAACATAAATAATTTCCTAAAATAAGAATGTTACCAAAGGATTCGCAAGCAAAAGACAGCGTTCTAGTGTGCCAATCATTTAATTACTATTCTATACAAACACGAGCATTCGGAAGAAAGTGACAAACTTCACATATACAAGTATATGTATCACAAACACTTATCAAAGTCGTCCGAACACATACACATAATTCTCCTATGACATAGCAGAATACATATAACATTGGAGAAGACACCCATATCATCATAGTGATTTTTAACTGCAAATACAATTCAGTGGGTCGAAACGTGTTCACGAAAGAAGGATTACAAAAACTAACTAAAGCGCCTGTACCTTAAATACCAGTAGCTCATCTGTTACCTCATTAAATACGTGGAATTGATTCCTATGAGAGACATTGAAGCATCAACTGTTCACACTGCAATTTCACAAAATGTTGTTTGCCGACATTGAGTCTCAGAACATCTCCACTTGCAAAGAGGGAACAATTTCTTCTCAAATATTGTGCAGGCAAACTGTGATAATTTTGGAACAGTGAAAATCAGACCACTGTTATGAAGCCACCGTGCAACGGAAAAACCGTGAGATTTATGTCGAACATATTAAATGCTTTGTCGAAATATTTAGAGGACGACAAGGAACATTGCGACCAGTATATCCCTATTAATATACAGCTCATCCCTTGACAACACGGACTATACTCCTGTTTATTTAGTGCATCTTCGACATCCAGAAACAATAATGGATTTTGCAATTGCAAACTCGGCACAGATCGTGTGCACATTGATAAACTTAAACACTAATATGCTTGGGATGACGACATTGACCCCGTTCCACCCCCAAATGAGTTCGCTATTGAACCAGCAATATTAGCAAGTAAAGAAATTCCTCTAGACCTGACAAATAACGCTAACTAAATCCCATACATCATGACAATACTGATAAATCAGAATCCTTAGATCATGTGTATGAAATTGAAAACAAAATCTCAGTGAACGGTAAAGAGGTGGAACTTGGCAATACATAGCTAAATATTTAGGCTTTGATCCCGAACACAACACTTTCGTAAACCTTACAGATCTCGGCGACGAATGTCAAACATTCGCAAATAAAATGCACAAATGATCCTCACATACAAGCGCAGTAATAGAATGTATGATTTTGCTTTTTCTCAGCAGCAAAACACATTGCGACATGGCTTTCAGATTAAAGAATGTGTACAGTATTAGAAGGAATAGTTAGTTTAATATTTACTCTGCAGTGGTATAATTCGTAATATCTCTTGTTTCTTCTTCTGCATTGTATCGTGTTACAGTATGCTCACTTTCTATTACACGTGTCTTTAATATGAAAATGAGTCATCGGTCCGAGATGATAACGTTTAAAACTTACTAGCAACTCTATTGAGGAAGCGGCATGATCTTTACGAACACTATAAATCTGTTTTGTTATATGGTTTTTATTATATCAGGTACATCTAAGGAAAAGAGATGACCTATTGTTTGTGTTCTCGCTCATTTATGGATAATATTTTATCATTAAGACCTTATGACTGATAATACTGTATACTCCTTGAAGTATTGTATCATTTAGCGTTTTAGTGTATCTTGTATTCATAGATTTAGTACGTCTAGAACAAAAAGGATACTTTCCGTCATACATCCAGAAAAAAAACAAGCTCCCAAATTTATAAAATATGTCTGTTTGATATGTTTTAAACTTGTGACATATATTAAGAGTAATTAAGACCGTTCCATTATGGATTCATTCATCACCCCTAATCCCTTGCCCGCCATTTAGAGTAACAGTGGGGCTCATATTATTTAACTGTGGTGGAAGTGTTACGGTCATCCTATACTGTTAATCTAGTGGATTATTCTATTAATGTTCATGTTTCAATGATGTGTCAACGGTGTGGAAATCATAGTCATTAACATCTGTACTAGATAAGTACGATACATCAGATGACTCGTGAGAAATTGAACTTGCTGTAAGGCCAAATAGTACAAATCTTGTGTTATTGTGTTAGATTCAGAGTAGAATTGTCAGCTGTACTCAGAAGCAGTAATACAAATGTATCCTCAAGTGTATTTATATTATTGACTAATTCCCCAATTAATGAATATGTAAATCAATAATATAGATTACATAACAATATATATCGCTTTATCTATGACAAGACACATGTAGATGTTTTTGGTCCTTTCAACATAGAGAGCTTATAAATAGTGCAAACAGTGCACCATATATACCTGTTGTCGAGGGTTATTGGGCGATATCCCCGTTCGCTGGTCATATCTTGTTCTTTGTAACGGTAACTCAATGTTTCCTTTTCTCTCCGGGTCGTAGTCATGCCCCGGGGGCACGGGAATATTGAAGAACTCTCTCGGACATCCCGGGCTCTGGGCGTCCAAAATTTCTTCTACTACCTGCTGACCTATTGAAAAGCGATGCACCAGCATATTTAATTTTACGATTGTAAAAGGGGTAAAAAAAATAGACTACTTTCAAAGCTTACAATATCTTACAGTATCATGGAGTTTAAATTTAATGCTGAAGTACCTGAAAGGGAACTTGCACATTGATTGAGTTTATCGCTCCTGGCTCGAAGGCATTTTTTTTCTTCTTAATATTGCTAGTTTTATTAACACTATCATAACCTTAGAAAGCTCGTCGGACAAATATATGAAAAACAGAAAAATACTGAAAAGCTATATTGCTGAATTTTGTGTGTATTCACCCAATGTATTAACATAATGTTGGCAATCTCACAAGAGTAACATCATAGCTTATCAAAACTGAATAGACCTAACATGAACTGAATGCACATAGTCAGAAAACAACAAATCTAATATTATATCAGGAATACACACACACACACACACACATATATATATATATATATATATATGTGTGTGTGTGTGTGTGTGTGTGTGTGTGTATGTGTGTGTGTGCTTGTCACGTGTAGCCTCGAATTTTAGGATAGATTAGAAACATATAAACCGTAGCAGAAGATTGTGAATGTTGCCAGAACATGTAGCTGATAGCAATGTTTTATCAAATATTAGGTATATGGTAGACAATTTAAATGAGGACAGCTGGGTTTTGTACCTATCCTTAATGGTATGATGATATCAGATAAATAAAACACTCATGGATGAAGTCCACTTGCATATAAATTCCATCTAATTGTCAGAAGACTTCTTCTTTAACATCATTTTGATCTAAAGTAGATATGCAAAACTGGGAAATAGTAAGAGGAGGAAGGAAGAAATGGATAGAGGATATATAGGTTCTAAATGCTACCAGATCCTGACTATGTCAAAATTTGCAAATAAAAAGCAACAAAGACAACCAGAGAGATAGAGAGAGAATAAGTGTGATAGGTAAGCCTAACGTAAAATGACAAAACTGGGTGATAAAGAAACAAAAATAAGGAATGGACGAAGCAGGTAAATATTACCTTATCAAACAAGCAAATACAAAATAAAGACAAGAAACATAAATAGAAAAACTAATGAAAAAATAAAGAAAGAAAGTACCAAAATAGACCAGAAATGCCGTCCTGCTCCGAAGCGATCCAAGTCCATCAGGCCCATCATGCACCTCCTTGCTAATGACAAGGGGATTGGGGCGGTCCTTTCCCGAGGGTTCGTACACACCATCGATAAATGCCGTCGGGCTTCTCCGTAACAGTTGCCCATCTGGAATGCGTTGTAAGACATATTGCATTGTCTTCTATGATATTGGTTAATATAACATATGGATATCTCAATCATTTCCTTCTAAAGTTTGAACAAAATAAACCGCAATCCCAATGAGAGATACATACATGGAGTACTACATGTTTTGTTTCCGCAAGAAAAAAAAAAGCTTAACATGTTACCCTACAAAATGTAGAATAACCCTAACAAACTTCCATACTTTGAATGATAAATCCCGCGTAAACACTGAAAGTAAATGTAAGCTGTGTGGCTCATAAGAGATGGGCGATACTTTCTTGACCTTTTTAGATGTCAACAATTAGCTGAAGAAAGGAAATATTTTATTGTTAAATATATCTTACAAATATAAACACGATCACATTTGGTGAGTTTCTAAATGAATAAAAATAATACTATAGTATTAAACAGAATAAAGGGAAAATCCGGGCTTGGTGTAATATATACTTAACTGAGTCACATTTTCTATTACATTTGCAAAGCCTAAATAACTGAGGACATTTGTCTCGCCGGTTTACAAGAAATCAGTCTTAATATTTCAGACACAGGTGGTTCGCCATTTTTTTCGTAGTGAACTCTATCTTTGACGTATAACCCGCATTTTTAGTAAATAACAATTATCAAATTAATGATTCATGGATTTAATACAGCATAGACAAGATAATTATTTTTTGCTGGAACACACTTACTAATTGACATATAAAACATTATGTATATTAGTGAAGTCATAGTATATGGGAGGTAACTCAGCGTACAATGTACAATATAAACCTCAGCAGTTGTGGCCATGTTATATCTAAACTTCAGCCTGATTCTGATGCAGTTTCCAGTGATAAATGGCATGTGAAAGGCATATGCAAATTTCCCAGAAACGTTACAGAAGCTTAATTTGATGCAATAGATATTACTCCTTCCAATTTATGAAGGTATTTTACAAATGGATTATATATCTCCGTAATGAACTAACGTTAGATTTAGTTGATGGGGGTACAGTACACGAGGGACAGGGTCGCCTTCGTCGTCTATTGGTGTGCCATAAGGATTCTAGCTTGAGAGGACGAATCGCACAACAACCTCATGCAGTTGTTAGATGAGGTGAAACTACATCGTCAGATGTTTGATTGAATGCGGCAATTAAAATGATCAACAGATGTTGGAGGAGCAACCCAGAGACAAATTGAAATATTTTCCCATTTTCCTCTAGACTATCATAGGTACATCATGCTGAAAGAGCAATGAATTTGACTGAAGCATCTGAAGAAAAATGAATACTGAAATTTTGGGGTTCCATAAGGGTAAGATTTGAGTTATTCAGAGTTTCAGCCTTGTAGTATTTTCATCATCTGTGCAAAAGCAGCTATAGTATCTTAACTCGTCTTACATTTATATATTTTGTTATGTTAGGCCTATGCGTGTATCTAATCAATTGTCTTTGTTCTTTGCAGTTTTATCCAGTAACATAAAAATTGCCAATTTGTGAAATGCCCTATATTGAACAACTGATAGTTTAAATAAATTCTTTCGAAACTTACTTTAAATTGTTGTCTTTTCTTAGCGTAGTTAAACCTAAATGCTTTGTTTTACTTTGATTAAAACTTGGAAAGTAATGCCACCTTTCTTCATTGTCTTGATAAGTGAATATGTTCAGATTTGAACCTCATAGCCAATTTACCAATATTTTTTTCAAAAGTGTAGCATTACTTTCCGGAGAAAATAAATTGTGATTCCATTTCCCAAAGACTCACCTGTGAATAAACTTTACCATGGGGTAGAAAGTGTATATAAATGTTGGAACTTTAATTTGAACATTAAGTACCTTGAAAATAGAATGTCCTTGGCTAACACAAACCCACAAATAAAAGAAGCAAAGACAAATACCGTGTTTGTCATATTTTCATCTATATGTGTGAACAATTCTGTAAAAGAAGTTTTAGCCGCTTAACGCTTCCATATTCGAAAAAGTTAACCTAACGTGTACATGTATTTTTCCAACAGGTTGAGATAGTGTTCTATTTACAAGGGTACGTCTCTGTTAAGAGAATTATTAAAAACGGCTGGTTTTATCAGGTTGAAAACTTAGTGGTCGAATGCATTTTTATTTAGTCAAGGAGTCGCATAGATAACAAGTCCAAAAGTGAACAAGTTGACATAATTATCAAGGACTCTTGCTCTATCGTTGTTGCTCATGAATGCCCAGTAGATGTGAAAAATGCTATTAGAAATATTATTTTGAACTGTACAAACGACAACAGAAATTAAGATTTCTGCTAACATTTAAAGAAGAATATTCATTGAATGGAAAACAGCTGTCTCGGGTTCTCAAACTTTCAAAGACATCACCATTCTCGTTGTAAGATTTGTGGAGGTTACTTTATGATCAGTAACAGTGACAAGTGACATCGAATATAACTTAAGCAAGTGCAAGTGGGTTTGTTCTCAACAGTGTAAAACAGTGAATGTGACAGTAATATAGCTCCTGATAGATAGGAAATGAGACGTTTTGACTATTGGTTTATCATTAGATTGTTACATTTTGGAAATAAGTATTCATATGCATTTCTTTTGATTTGTTAATATACCTTTCAACTGACTTGTACTGTGCCGAAGCTAACTCTCTTGCTAGTTTCCCAGCAGTAGAAGCCATTTATACCAGCCGCATCCCTGTTTGCAACTCATACTGCAGCCGAATGTTGCCAACTTAAAGGAACCGTAATTTTTTAAAGTACATCAGACGTTTTGCCACAAAGCGTTATTTTTAATGAGGGCTTGAGATGCATTTACTCTACAGTTGTGCTTCAGATTATCGACCTGACTAATAATTAGGAATTTGTAATTATTAGAGGTTATGAGCATTGTAAAACGTGATTCCAACATCAGAAAAGTTTGATGCAGAAATAGAGGGTTGTGTCATTATTAGAACATGGACGAAATACTTTACTGAATATTATATGAAAAATTCCAAGCGAATCCCTACAGGTTAACTCTTGGGATATGTTCAAGATTTCTAAATACACTGTATGTCATCTACATAATGCCTACGTTCATTAACCATACGGTTGGGGGATAGTATCAATGTCAACAGTTCAGTTAATAGAGATCAAGTATATTGAACAGGATATAAGGAGACGTTTACCATTTTACAATAACTCTATTAGGTTTTAAAGCTCTACCAATAAGATATAAGATGGCTACTTCAGTTTAACATAGGCTCAAACCTGATATCGCTGCTTTGTCAATTCTGTGAGGACTTAGGTCCCCTTCCACCCTACCACACCCACGCGCACTGTAATGCAACATAGAGTTTCATGGTATCCAAACACTTGATTGATCAAATACATTTTCTAACGTTATTAACTATGGTGACGACTTTAAAGTTTATGAAAATCAGTTATCGTAATTGACTCAAAATGATACAGGCATATAAGGAAATCATTCCTTTCCTAATAGAGATGTCGATAAATTTCCACAGGAAATCAAGCAGTTTCAATGTTAATTTATGTAAAGGCTGAATCCCAACCTAAGTGACAGTTTACTGTCTTCACACACACACCTATATCCACTCCCACACCAACACCTATATATGAAGATTGTTTATTACGTTCTTGGATACAACGTTTCCTCTGTTAAAACGTTTGAGTTTAAATTCCCAGGCCAAATTCCTAACTTATATGCATTCCAAAGGCTTTATTATAACGTTCCTTTGTTACAACGTTCAACTGGTTATAGAGTTTGATTTGTGTGATCCGCCTGAGAAAATTAGCTCAGTTATAACGGTTTTATTAACTGACGCGCCGAAGACAGATAAACAATGGCGATTGTTAAACAACAAAGGCGCTGGTAACAAAGGTGCGATAATAACATGTCATTCATAATGATTAAATAACAAAGGCCTAACAAAGGCGCCAGGTACAAAAAGCGTGATAATCATCATACCTCATTCATTATCGGTCCTTTAGAACCACAGGATACTGGTTCAATGTAATTAAAACATTTAAACATGAATAGAAATGATTTTGTTTTGTACTTTTTTTACTATATAATTTAGAAAAAAATATCCTTTTACTATCATTCTCTACCTGTATGTTGACCAATTGAGTACAGCTCGAAGTAAATCTTTCTATATTCATTTTGAATTCTGACTGTTTTGAAAATGGCTGAAAATTCATAACAACAAAAGATTTCAGATTAATAGAGCACAGACGATTATTGACAATTTCTTTCCATTCAAATAAATAAAGGACCAAGTTACTAGTCGTTAAATTATTGAACAAAGACGTTTTCACATAAAAGTGAGTGTTTGATTCACCGGCTGATAATTGTACATGTATGTTGACACTTCTTCAGATGGTAAAACTTACTGGTTTATCATTTTTTCTTCACGACAACATGTATTTATACAAATGTATGTTGTTTCTTGAAAATTGTATTGCCATTACATACGAGTTCTGACAGTAATCATACCAGTATAAATTGTTTAGTAGATGTATGTCCAACGTCATCGACATGGACAAGTACATAAACATTTTGAAAAACAAACGAATTTGGATATAACGTTTCTCGGTTATAGAATTCGAAAATTTGAGTCCCCTCTGAAACATTATAAACAATCTTTAATATATATATATATATATATATATATATATATATATATATATATATATATATATATATATGTGTGTGTGTGTGTGTGTGTGTGTGTGTGTGTGTGTTATCGCAACGGTTGTTTTATAGTAATCCTTGCAATTTAAAAAGTTTCCAAGATAAGCTTCAAAAGTGGTTTGTTTATTACATTGATGATGTGCAAACAGGAGTTAAAGAACTAAAGCACACACCCTTAAATGGTTTATTGGCAGTGAGTGGATTATATATCTAATCATGATGAAGGGTGTATGATCCAGGAAGACAACTATGGATCGTGAACTCAACTGGCTTGTGCTTGCATACAACCTTACTTAGTGCGCATTAAGAAGGGAGAAACGATGTGGGAAAAAAGGAGTCTACTGTTGTCACCAGATGGGACAACTCTACCTTTGCTACAACAGGGGACTTTACCTGCCTATGTAATACCTATGTAAGTCTCAAGAATGAGTAACTGGGCATGGAGGTGTTTTGGCTGGTTTTGATAATGAGTTGCACGACCTATCTGATTATGTCCGACTCGGGGGCCTTGGTGGTCACATTTGGCATCAAAGGGTCGCTTACATGTCCGGTTACGTTTGTGTAGGCGCGTCAGTTCGTCTCAGGGGTTCACCGGTATTAAACTATTGGGTTTCCTCGAGCTGTGGCCAGATTATCCCACTTTTGCGTTTGTATTATTATTTCAGAATTAATACTAGTAGTGGGTTTGTACTAGGTCTGTTGTTAATAACACTAGTTAGATTTAATAATAACTGGATCTAATGCAGCGTGGACAAGATAAATGTTGTGCGTTCTGGAGAAGACTTACTGGTTTAAATGTAAAACATTTTGTATATTTGTGAATTCATAATATAAGTGAGGTAACCTATTATTGAATGTACAATATGAACGTCTGCAGTAGTGACCCTATTACATCAAAACTTCCGGTTTATTGAGACCAAGTTTACAGTTATAAGCACGCGAAAGGCATGTAAAAATGTCTCACCCACCCACCCTTAACAGTATAAATTAAAATTGTATCTGCTTCGTGAAACCGTTTGTGGTCTTTGTTCTATTTAGAACTGTACTTTACGGTCAGAAACGTTAGCAGCGTGAACATGAATTGGTTTATTTCCAAATCTCCTGTTATTACTTATGTCAATAAAGAATTTGTCGCAACTCGAGGGACCAGGATGGTGAGGTGTAAACTTGCTGGATTGGTCTGATCCAGGGAGATGATTATGGATCATGGAACTCTACTGGCTCGTGCCTGCATACTACCCTATCTTGTATGCATTTGGAGGGGAGAAGTGATGTGGAAACACGGATCCACACCTGTGAATAGAGAGGTCCGCTCTACCGCTGCTACCAGAGGGAATATTTTTTACTTACCTATGCAAGTCCCTAGAGAAAGTAACAGAGGAGGCAGATGTTTGAGCGGCATAGATAATCAGTTCCAGAACCGATATCTGATCCTCTCCGACCTGTGGTGCCTAGGCGAACTGATCATTTTTGGCTCAAAAGGAACGATGGCATGCCCGGTTACTTTAAGCGTGACAGTTCACGTTCTGGGGTCTACGGTATTAAACTATTGGGTTTCGTCGAGCTGTGGTCAGATTAGCTTACTATTTGTGTTTGAGTTGTTATTTCAGAATTACTACTAATAGTGAGCTTGTACTATGTCTGCTGTTAATGCAGTGCTGGCGCTTTCAGGTCTATTGAACTCGAACCGATCTTAGGTTGTACGTGTGTATGTGTACGAGAAAGAGACATACAAGTATTGGAAGTGCGAGTAAGTGAGCTCGCTGCATTTTCAGTCGCAAATAATCGAATACTTAGATTGATTACAAAACAAAACAAAACAACAAAAAACATGATGCAAAGAATGAGCTACTGTTATCTTAAATCATCTAGTTCATAACGCCTTTGATCATTTAAGAAATAAAGCTGTAACGGGCTGTGAGTTATTCCTGACGAGACGAGTTAACCATGTCAAATGACAGGTTCTATCGTTGATCAAATGGTTGACCGGGTTTATGAAATACGCTACGACTTGTAAAACAAGTTAAATAAACACAGAAATTCAAATATGTATATAGTTTTCATGCATAAATATACTTTTCATGCATAAATACACTTATCCGTCTTTTAAATCGAACTCTAACATTTTCAATATTTTGATTGAGAAAAGTGGATCTTGTATGGATTTTCCATAACTTATGCATTAAGAAGAATTGATTTATTACTTTTAAAATGCATGATTATTATGCATACATGTTTGTGTTATTTAATACCCATCCTCATGCATATAGTGTGCAAAAATTGTTATATAGAGGCAGTCTGAGGAATGTAGACATGTATAAAAAAAATTGTAAACCTAAACATTATCACCATTTAGATGTGCCAGTGCAACATCAGTGGAATAGAAATAAATTTAATTTTGTTCGTATCGGAATACCTAGATAGAGCCAACGTGATGCGGCCCTGTGATAATTACATTTTGGCCTATGACATAATTATCTCATTAGCCATAGCTTTGAAAAGGGACACAGTAGTTTAGAATTTAATAAGGATTAATATAGTAATAGCAAGTTTCTAGGCTGGATTTCAATTTTAATTAATACTATTGAAAGTGTGTTTAAATTATTATAATTCATATGCAAGCGATAGTTTTTGATTACTATTGATCTTATCACGTATATTGCATTGCTGATCAGACTAACACTTTCTCTCTATCTCTCTTCTTGTCTCTCTTTCCCCGCCTATACCACCAGTTTTTTTTCTCACTTAGCCTCATCTGTCGTATCTTAGATCTGAACTGGGAATAAAATTATGGCCGGTACACGATGTCGGCCGTGACAAAAATCAGTTAAATTACTACAACTTAAATCGAAAATTTCCTCCCAGATATACGATGAATCGATAGAAAGGAAAATCCACCATACACAAATTTCAGTGACAAGTAACAGATGATGATTTATTGACGCAAATCATTGTTTGAGTCATTAATTAATTTATAATTATTAATTAATAAATAATAATAATAATAAAAATAATGTGTCGATTTTTTATTACTCACGTTGTTTATTTTGTATCATGTTAATTTTAGAAATATTTTTTACATGTTGATGCTCCAATAAGTGATAGCCAAACTAGCTATTTGCAACTATGACAGATGAAAAATTTACAGAAAAACTTATTTTGGGCTACTGCGATTTTCCTTCTCAATTTTGGTGGGAACATGGATGTGTGTGTTTGTCTTTCTGTGTGTGTTTGTGTGTGTGTGTGTGTGTGTGTGAGAGAGAGAGAGAGAGAGAGAGAGAGAGAGAGAGAGAGGGGGGGAAGTATGTATGTATGTATCTATGTATGCAAGTATGGATGGATAGATGAATAGATAGATGTACGCATGTATGTATGTATCTATTATTGGGTTCAACGGTACATTAGCACATTTCTGGCTTCGAAGCGGTGAGTAAATATTAGGAGAGAGAGAGAGAGAGAGAGAGAGCTCACCGATTGCTCCCCAGTCAGGGTGTATGAGGTTGTTGTACCATCCATCTTGTGGAGACAGTTCAAACTCCTTTCCAGAGAAGGCTGTAAAAGAATTTCAGATCCTAAGTAGTAATACAAATATAGATGTCACACAAAATAATTTATGTGTTACTTACTCTTCATAAAAACCCAATGATAGAATTTATAAATTCTGAATCATTTTCCAGCAGATTTCTTTCTTTACCAATTAAATGAACTCTAACCGTCTGTTTTACTGAAAGTTGATACAATTTAATAACACAGCAAAGTTTCAAGTAGAAATCAAATATCAAGTAAAAAAACAAAATTACAAAAAAAGTTCGGGAAATAAGGGAGTTGATTACAAAGTTAAATAATGCATTTTGTTTTAAGATCTGTAATTTATACGATACAATTACATTTTTGATTATTAGTGAAAATTAAAAAAGTGATATTTTAGTTTTATTACCATGGACAAAGACTAAAAAGGTCACAATGGTAAAATACAAACTTAAGACATTTCTATGTTTCTAGGGGAAAAAAGCAGACTCTACCCACCCCCACATATTGAATCACTAGGTCTCGAAACATCTATTGGTGTTGCTATTTCTTCTCAATTTCAATCACAGTCTATAGAATATCTGAATTCAATCATAAATTTACAGCAGTGGTTTGATGAAATTAGCAATACAAAACAAGGAAATATCACTTTATATAGGACTTGACTTGACAAACAACCTATGTCATGAGTGTGTTTATGAATATTCATAGTGGTTGATGCAATTATTTCTTGTGTAGGGTTAACAAAAAGTAAAATAGCAAATCATCGAAATAAGTATATATTGCAACGTAATAAAGTAATTAATATGAAAAAAATACACTAGATAAAGCTTCTTTTCAAACATGGATAATAACCTGTATGAATTAAAAAGACATGACTTGAAAACCAATTGGAAAATGGTGAGAACATTGATTAAAGATTGCAGGACCTCTGACACTATACCTTCATTAATTACACACAATGAATTATACTTCTTTGGCTATGAGAAATCTCTTATTTTGAAACGTCAACAGTCATAAAGGACATTTTTTTCTTCTTTATCGACACTTAATGATTAATATTAGCGTATTCCACCTTTTCCTGACAGATGTAATATAGTGCTGGAAAACATAGGAAGTATTGTAAATTGTCCCTCATGAGATTTCAGCTCCGTTACATGTAATATCTTAACAATCCGTAAGCAGTGGTACCGTCTCTTCTCAATGGAAAATTGCAATTGTCGTCATTATATTATAAAAGGGGACGTAACATTACAGGCCTGTGTCTTTATTGAGTGTATTAATTAATATTGTTGAAACAATACTTTTTCAAGAATGTTTTTAATCATTTTTAGTTTAACCATCTAATTTATAAATATAAATCTGGTTTTATCTGAGGAAATTATACTATACATCAATTAATACAAAGTTCGAATAAAATTGTAAAGGTCTCGACTAGATATCATGTGTATTATTGTGATATTTCGATGGCTTTGATAGAGTTTGGAACAAATGAATGATTCACAAACTTGCTGCTTATGGTATTAAAGGTAATTTATTAAAATGGTTCAATAGTCATCTTGACAACAGGCATCAACTTGTTTATGTCAATAATGTACTTTCAAAAACAAAATCTATTACTAGTAGTGTCCATCTAGAGTATATGCTGCAATTACTCTTGTAGCTGGTTTACATTGATGAGACTGCTGATCACTTTGTCAGTCTAATAAGGGAGCCACGGTAGCTTAGTTGGTAGAACGTCCGATTTGTAATCTAAAGGTCGTGAGTGCGATACCCGTCCAAACTGGCCAGGCTAAGCTGCCTTGGTGTGCCCATTGGAAAGGCACTTAGCACCAATTTCCTTGGCAGGATATAGACAATAATGTATTGAAAAGGTCATGAGAAACCAGCCAAACTACCAATCATCTGGCCAGTGTAACAAGACTTCGTGCTGATGATTCATCACGTACTATAGCAGTAACTCAGTAATTGACATCGAACGGACTTTAAATCCCGATCTCCGTCAGCTTCATATTTAGTCATCAGAAAGGTTGCCAAGCTTAACCATGATAAAACCTCCTGTATATTTTCCTCCTTCTATAACAATGTTGCTACTTCTAAATTAATAATGAATAATATAGACATTTATAATTTTATAATCAACAAAATAAATTTATATATTATTCATTATTAATTTAGAAGTTGCAACATTGTTATGGAAGGAGAAAAACATACCGGAGGTTTTCCGTAACTACCTTTATTCTCATTTAGGTAATATATCTGCCCTTAGATATGATATCTTTCCACATTTAATTAATAATGCTTTTTCTTCAAATTCTTTTCTTTTAATCTTCCCACCCCTCCCTAATTCAGATAAACAATCATAAAAGAAATACACGAACATAGTACATTGGTTAAAATCTGAATAAATGATATTACAAAACTTTTGAAAAAGTTAAATCCAAATAAAGCAGCAGGTCGATACAAAAGTGGGCGACTAGTTGTCAAAACGTTCAGTGAGGAAATAGCCCCAATTGCGCATTAAATATTTGAATGCTCCCGTCTAAAAGGATATTTGCCGAAAGAATGATCGACAGCAAATGACTCAATCCTGTTCAAACATGTTCCATATCAACTATCGTTTTTTTTTTTGACTTGTACTATCTGCAAAGTCATGTAATTTACTGTAGCTTCACATCTTGTAAAGGACTTGAATGATAGTGAAATACACTATTACCTCCAACATGGTTTTCGCGAATATTTGTTAATGGAATTACCTTTTTAAATATATCACAGGACAATAACCTTTACTTAGTTAGCCTGGATATACAAACATTACTGATACATATATTCATGGGATATTGATCAATATTGTTGAAAACGTCCGGTCAAAGAGCTCCTGCTTCCTCCAATCACCTTTACAGTTGTAGGAGTATTCAGTAAATAACAGACATTTTCAGTTGGGAGTTAAATTGTTCTGTAGCGAACTCCATTGTAATGTGTCCCAACGGATACAAATATCTTGTTTCTCAAGCTATAAAAGATATGTTTCTTTGGAGAAACATATTTGTAAACTTGAAACTGTCTGTAGAAGGTCTAATGAAACTTTTCATCAAACAAACATACATATATTAACATATGGGTGCAAATAGATGCGAAGTCAGTTACTTCCCCGGAATCCGATAGCTGGCGCCACCAGAAATCCCAGTCAAACAAATATCTTATTTTACGTTTTAGTACATCTCTGTCATTGTTTCAGGTGTGTTTTCCTTACCAAGAATGAATCGTTTCCCATAAAAACATATATTCTAGTGATAACATGTTTAATATTAAGTCAAGTTACAAATATAGACAAGGAGTTTCAATGTGAATGCAGGCGTAAATCTGTTCTTTCTTTCTTTCTTTTTTTCTTTCAAGACAACAAGGTCTTATAAACAAGACAAATATCTTGTCTTACGTTTCAGTACATCTGTCTTTGTTTCATGTATATTTTCCTGACCAAGATGACTCTTTTTCCATAATAACATATTCTAGAGATAGAATATATTTATACTAACTCAAGTGACAAATATAAACAAGGCTGTTCACTGTGAAACAAGGCGTATATCTTTCTTTGTTTCTTTCTTTTCTTTCTTAATTTCAAGACAACAATGTCTTAAAAACAACTTAATTGTGCTTTTCTGTGCTTAAACCTCAATCAATCCATTTTCTTTCTCGCTTGGTGATACTCCCCGGTAAATGGAGCTTTTAGACACTTAAATGATAAGCACTTCAATTTGTAGGCGTGAGTGATCAAATAAAGATATAAAAAATAGAGTCTTTAGAGTGGTAGCAAGCTCAGCCAATCACATGCGCAATCACTTCATAAATATTCGTGGATCCGCGCATCATCGAACTCGTACGAGATCTTGATCATATAAGCCCATATTCAAAGTTTGATCAAAATTAGGTAAAAAATATAACTTAGATAGTTTTAACAAGCTCAGCCAATCAGATGCAAGATTTTCTCATTTGTATTTGTGAATCTTGCTAATTATCGAATTCGTCCAAGCACTTGAAGATTTAATCCTATATTCAAAGTTTGATCAAAATCGGATCAGAACTATGACTTTTAGATTGACAAAAATCTCAGCAATCATATGCAATATTACCTCACTATTATACGTAGATCTTGGTCATTTTCAAACGAGTCCAGGGTCGTCATGATATAAGCCTATATTTAAAGTTTGATCAAAATCGGATCAGATATGTGGCTTCCAGAGTGGAAACAAGCTCAGCCAATATGGCGCAAGGGTGTCTCATTAAATATACATATATCTGGCTCATTATCGAACTTGTCCCAGTTCTTAAATTATACAACCAAATATTCCAAGTTTGGTCAAAACTGGATCAGAAATATGGTAACAAATTAAGTCGGAGGATTTAGTCCCACATGATAAAGAGAGGCCGTGGGGACCCCTAATAGTCGAGAGATAATAGGTAAATATCGGAATGGGATGAAGAAACAAAGGGAGAAAATTAGTAGTACAAGACGGGGGGCAGTGATGGGAAAGGGAAGGAAGAGACCCAAGTGGGATCACCAAATACACCGATAAAGATATTCATAGATGAGGTTTTCCCATTCCTTGCAAGTAGTTAGTTAAAAATCTACACAAAAAAAGAAGAAAAGACAATGAACGACCCCCTCACCAAACCCCCAAAAAAATCCATCAAATAAAACAAGTAACACGGAGAAGAAAATCACCATGACATTGGTATGTTTTAGAAGAGCCCGTTTTTCCAGACATGGAAACGGCCCTAATAGAAACTGGAGAGAAAACTCAAATGCCCTCAGATAGCGAAGGCGAAGAAATGAACGGGCAGAACACATCCAATAGAAGAAATGTAAAAAGAAATAAGAACAGTCTCGGAAGCGGAAAAGAAAAAAACTCAATCAAATAATAGAAGAATTGGTGCGAAGAGCTCTCTCTCTCTCCAGAAAGAGGCGAATAGCGCATACCACTGAAAGAGGAAATAGAGCAATACAAAGAGGTGAAAATGCAATATGACCAAACTCTAGAAAAAATAGAGAAACATAAGCAACCACAGAATAAGAAGCAATTGCGAGATAGTTTAATATCTCAGGACAGCAAATCCCCAAAATAAAATTAAATAACAAACTTTAAAAAGTATTTGAAAAGTTATAATATATGTTTTTATTTAAGACATAAATAAAACGCAGAATATACCATGGAGAGCAAATTTTGATAAACTTTAACGGAGTAGATAAAAACACAATAGAACAAATAAAATATAAATATCTTAGATATTATATAATTTTTATACAAGAAGCACATTCTATGAGTGAAGATTTAAAACTAAATATTGAACAAGTATTAAACTCTATTGTATATACAAATGAAAATAAAGACAAAAAGTACTCTGGAGTAGCGATAGTTGTGAGCAAAAAGTTAAACCACATACAATTTAAATATATAGTAATAGAAGATTATTTCAAAGGAAGACTCATTCATCTTAAGACAAATAAATGGCACTTTGTAAATGTATATGTACCATCAAATCCAAATATTAATACGTCTGAAATAGAATTTATAAAAAATATGGAACATTATATAAAGGGATATTGATTTGAGAAGTTAATAATAGGGGTCGAGTTCAATAATATAGAACAATAAATAGATAGAAGTACGGGTTTTTAATACGAAAGATTGAAGAAAAATAAAAGATATTAAGGCTTTAATAATAAAAAACACCACAAAAACTCCAATGATATAATATATACATATAGAAAAATCAATCTGGAAATGAGAAACTATACTTACATTTACAATCAGTTGGAGAGCAGTAGAATTTATAAATGTTACATCACCAAGGAATGTGAACAGAACATAGAACGATGCGACAAAGATAAGATGATAATTGCTGATCATTATCCAGTTAATTTAGTATTCACAATGTCTTGTAAAAGTAAATGGGGTCCGGGAGGTTGGAAATTAAATAACTCAATGTGACCCGGGACTTGTGTTGTATACTAATGTGCGTGTTCGTCATGAGTGAGTGAGCGAGTGAGGGATAGATCGCGATGCATGATTCCCGGGCTTCACGAGTAATTAACATCGATTCCCCGCCAAACTAACAAAATCCTCTGGCATTCCTACTCTGGTTCTTAGACGGACAACATCTCGAGCAGTAATATTCGTGAATAAGAAAAGCACTTGTCTTTCACGCAAGTGAAAGACAAGGGATTGAATATAATTCGAAACAATTATGCCCTTCGAGTCTGGTAAGGTATTTGTATTTTTTGTGATAAAATTATAAATGTTAGCGTGTGGATTGTGTATTGTATTTGTGTCGGTTATATTCTGTATTGTATTCGTCTTGTATATTAAGTATATGCTTTGTATTGTTTTAGGTTTATCTCGTACCATTTCATCTGACAATAAATCCACAACTGACAAGCGAGTGTTATCATTTCAACCCGAAATAAGACCTTGCTTTTAGTAGATAACCAATACAGTAAGGAAATAAAACAACTACTTATTACCATTATAAATGAATGGGATAATTTAAAACTAAAAATAAAGGTAATGACAAACCGGCTTGTACATATAAAAAGGAACAGAGAAGTAATATAGAAAATAGAAAGTAAACGTTTTATAAATAGTTTAAACACGATTTTAAGCGAAAAGAATACAGCAAAAGAAATAAACGAAAAACTACAACAATAAAAATTCAGAAGATATAAACATTGAGCAGAAAAATGCATACATACATACATAAATACATACATACATACATACATACATACATACATACACACATACATAGTGGCTTAAAAAGAGTTTAATTATAAGAAGAAGGGGAAAGAAAGAGTAATAGATAGTTCATGAATAGAAGGTAGAAATACGCGGGTATCCTTAGATAAACATGAAATAGTACAAGAAGTCCGTACATACTATGAAATTTTTTATACAAATCAGAATATACAACAAAAAGATGTAGAAGATTACTGCAGTAATATAGAATTTACACAAATTATAGATGCCTGAAAAAAAGAATGTAAAAACGTTATAGCAAATATTGAAATAGAGGAAATAATAAAAAGTTAAATAAGGGTAAATCACCAGGATCAGATGGTTTAACAGCGGAATTTTATACAAAGTTGAACCGGAGTTACCACCCATTTTAGAAGCATTGTACAACAATATATTTTCACAGGAGAAATGTCTAACTCCATGAAAGAGGGAATAATTACAATATTATATAAGTGAAAAGGGGAAAATATTGCTTTAAAAAATAGGAGATCAATATTGCTATTAAATGCTAATTACAACATATTCAGTAAAATTTTGGCTAATAGAGTTTTTTAAAAAATGTACAGGAGAAATAATAAATATGAACTAAAGCTGTGGGAACAAGGGGAAATTCACCCAAAATAACACTATGAACATGCAAAATATAAGAAGTTTTATAAATTGGAAGGGAAAAAAAGGAGCATTGATTTTATTTGATCAGGAAAAACCGTTTGATAGAAATGAACATAACTTCATAGAAAACTTCTGAAACGCTTTGGTTTTGGGATAAACTTCTCTAAATGGGTAACGGCATTATATAAAAATATATGTTCAAAAGTAAATATTAATGGGACAATGACAAAAGGTTTTCTCAGGTTTACTCAAGCACTGTATACAAAGATATACTTAAAGCACTTGGGATACATCATGGAAAAAATGCTTTGCAAGAAAACTTTAATTCTATAGCAAAGGGTTTTTTTCCCCTTCTTATTCTGTAATCTCCAGCCTTGTACTTTCGGTTTTGTATACAAGAGTGGAGGTTACATAGAAACTTTGAAAGGAAACTCAGCAAACAATCTTTTTGTTTGGTTTGTTTGGTCCTTTGCGGCACAGCAACACAAGTAGGTTATTTAGTGCCGAGGCAATTGGAGCAAAGTGCCTTACCCGAGAACACATTTCGGTAGCTGACCCAGGCTTGTCCGACTGTAGGATTCAAGCCCGCACCCTTTCATCTTTTTGTAACGATGTAAATGCGCATATTGTGTAATAATACTAATAATAAGAAGAATAATGATGCCTTTAGAGTGAGACTGTTCCATGGGGGGGGGGGAGAGGACCAAAGTATAGCCACTGGTGGGGATAGGAGGGTATATTACTTCCATTGGGGAGAAGGGTGCACTTAGACAGCTCAACCCCACCTCCGCATGGTAGACAAATTCCGCCCTATAATAGAAGTGGACATAACAACCCATAAAGTAGATTACATCTTTCTTATAACTATGTAAAATGAATAAATGTGAACGTATAAGAATGCATATATCCTGTAATCCAAACAAGTACGTTCCTATCTAAAAGTAAGAAGAACCCGATTCCAAAATATATTCAAAATTCTTTTCGAGTTTTGTTTCTGAAATATACCTACAATACAGACCAGGAGAGGCACCATACAGATATACAAGCTTCTTAACTTTGGTCTGCGGGTGAGGGGGGGGGGTGAGTGGAGTCACCGCGTAGGCCCGCTAGTTAAGTCATAACTGGAGGCCTGGAGGAGTCCACACAAATAATAATAATAATAATAATAATAATAATAATAATAATAACCAAAAACAAACACAAAAAAGGTCAGCCAGTCAGATGCAAGATCAGCTCATTAATATGCTTGAATCTAGCACATTACTGAGATTGTGATGATATAGGCAAAACTATCAACACAATCAGTTTGGTAGAAATTGGGTGAGAAATGTGGACTCCAATTGTTGACGGACGGACGCAGAGCCATGCAGTAAGCTCACTGGGTCTTAAGGACACTTTTGCACTGCTATTCGGAAATATCCTCCAGCAGCATTCGGCAGAGATGATTTGTTCGGAATTTGACGAACTACCTCAAGGTTTATGAAGTTGTGCGACATAATGGTGTATTCCATTACACAGTTACGACTAACATAAAATAGCCAAAGCCCTGGAGAATAGCGCAACTTAAGACGTGTGTACTGGCGGCAATATTTTGCCTGTACTCACTAAGCGCTTCTCAAAATTGAAGCGGAGGAATAAGAGAAAACGATAGTAATACGTGAGGTAATGGAAATGCTTTGCATAGCGTCACGTGTGCATTCTTCGCATGTGCAAAGGAAGTCTTTCTGCTTTGTTTTCCATTAATATTTCAAATATATTTAAAGCAACGAATTAGTATAAGAGACGATTATTTTTCTTTGATTTTGTTTTCTTTTGAAATTTGCATTTTTTGCTGAAGTATTCAGAGGAATAATACTTAAAGAAACCAGAAATAGAAAAGCGGAAGCAAACTTACGTATTACAATAAGAGCTAGCTTCGCGAAAGTCCCTCCTCTCGCCCCCCTTTTTTCCTCTCCGTTTCCCGCTATAAGTGTCTGCCTGGGTATCAAACATAGGTTTTACGTACATCATACGGTTCCCAGAATAACAGTCACTTCTGCACACACAGTACAATGTGGGCTTGACGTTCGGAAATAGCCAAGGTTTAATTCTTGCAAGTTATGTTTTAACATTTGCCTTATTAAAAATAAAAAGTTTTAGAGACATTTAGTACAGCAAATCATAGATTTTCCATAGAAGAATGTATACAGGCATGTACGTATAGGATATAACGGCATGTTAGCACAATCCTGTGTTTGTAGTGCCGATTAGAATGCAAATTTCTAAATATATAAAGATTTTATAAGAAGGCAAATGGCATGATTTAGTTTTAGAAAAAAAAACTGCTGTAATCTCCGTTATTCAAACAATGTTGGGGATGAATTTCTTTGCTTATTAGAATGTCCCCAATTCAGTACATACAGAAATAACCAAATTGTTTTACAAACATCAGAACCCTTCGATTCCTGATCTATTCCAAAGTACTGTCAACAAATTATTGTTAGACTCAGTCTCTACAACAGTAAAATGAGTTAGACTCAGTCTCTACAACAGTAAAATGAGTTAGACTCAGTCTCTACAACAGTAAAATGAGTTAGACTCAGTCTCTACAACAGTAAAATGAGTTAGACTCAGTCTCTACAACAGTAAAATGAGTTAGACTGAGTCTCTAACACCGTAAAATGGATTAGACTCAGTCTCTACAACAGTAAAATGAATTAGACTGAGTAAATAGTAAATTGGGTTAGAGTCAGTCCCTAGAACAGTAAAATGGATTAGAATCAGTCTCTACAGCAGTAAAATCGATTAGACTCAGAATGTTTGTGAATTAGGAGTTACAAGAAGGGAAATATGCAATATATACACATATATTGTCAGGCATGCCAATAGGTTTTACATGGTGTAAGCAAAATGTTATGGGATCATTTTTTCCAAACTTTATTCCATGACGAATATATTCTTTTATTAGTATGGCTAAATAAATCCACCGAAAGCTTCATAGATATTGTAGGCTCTGAAATAGTAGATGACTTGTTTGGGTTTTTTTATCGAAATACTGGCTGCATCGACCTCTGTGCTATTCCTTTCTGCAAGACATATGATATTGCGAGTTAAGGTAGAAGTAAATTCATCATCATTAAGTTTGTTTACTCAAGTCTTATTGGTTCCGGTGTAGCATCCATTTATCTTGTAGTAGCTGACAGACAATTCATACTTACAGTGGGTTTGGGCACGAAACCTTTGACAAACTATCACTGGAATACACAGAAACTAAATCCAGTAAAGTTTAATGTCAAGCAGATGGAATATATAACAATCTGAACTCAATGGGTAAGTTCAGTATTGTCACTCTAAACACTTGCATGGCTCTCATTTAAAACAATTGAAGAATTTTTGTATAGTTATGAATGATAAAAAAAAAACAATTACAAGTACACTACATTATATGATACAAGAACTAACGACCGCAATCAGCAAATAGGAACAAACTGATGATCTTAAAATAATGACATACTTATCCATTGTTTTTAGACTGACTGACATCTCATATCACACTACCAAGAAAAATCTGCTTGTCACATAAAAGGAGAGAGAGAGAGAGAGAGAGAGAGAGAGAGAGAGAGAGAGAGAGAAAAAAATGGTGATTTGATACTTCCTAATTTGCTGCCATGATTTCACAATAGATCTACACTAAGCAACAAAAGTGATATATTCCATCTACTTTGCACTTATCGAGATAACTTCTACAATCGTTCTATCGTTTTATTTGAGTAAAATATTGACGTATGTAATTAATTCCTCTACGCCCCCCCCCCACACACACCATATGTTGTAGATATGTTCCATGATTACAGTTTAGAAATTGTCGAGATTCAGCATACGAGAGTCAAATTATCCGGTGCAAAAGATTGTCCTTGAATTAATAACAACTGTAATTGATTGCAACTCTTGTAAATATCGACATTTTTTGCAATATACGGGTGAAGTGCGCTACTTCTCTGTAGAAAAGTATGAATAGTCAAAGACACATACATTTTAGGATTCGTTGTAATAATTTGAGATATATTGTTCTACATTTGAGATACAGTGAGGTGAAACATTGCCAGAAGGTTGCAATATTTCCAGTAAATAATACAGGTTTGTGTTGAAGAAAGAATGGTTTTCTCGATGAATTTGTTAAGAACAATTTTTTGAATGATTCGTATGAAGACCGTAGCAATATCAGATTGATTTTCATCTTTGTAACAAACTAAACAAACAAAACGTGCAGGTAACGCTTGAGTTCATGGTACAGAAAGAAATTGGCACGCATGGCCTTACTCTGCATTGAGAAAATATCACAAGTTCAGTATATTTTACATTTTGACCAATTCTAAGTTTCCCATGAAGGGAATAAAATATAATACTTCTCTTTCACATTTCTGCCAGACATTGCTAAGTATGCTACAAACCTGGTGTTTTCAGATCAAAGACGGTACATGTAAATTATTGACTGATTGCTTACCTGTTGACACAATAGTTAGTAGAACAGCAGAAGCAGAACAAAGGAACCAGATTTGGTCCATATCGGCTCCGATCCGATTCCGAAATAAGATAATGTTGCTTATGACACGAGTTTCAAAGTGTGGCTATAAATACACCCTCATACTCGACCAGGAAGTGTTGATTTAGTTGTTCATGTGCATACTTGAATTCATATCTAACAAAAAAGTTCACTGTTACCCCCGGATGTGTTCGAGTAATGCAATCCATGCCAAGAGGCAAAGTTTTGGGTTGTTTCCAAATATAACGCGCAGCTCCATATTCAATTTTTAAAATATGTTTGATTTTGAAAAATGTTTTTTGTTTGAAAGATACCATTAAAAAACAACTGTTTAAATAATTTACATGATATTTAAAAGGTCTCAAATGCCAAATTTAAAATAATGCTTGTTTACCCGTTTCGATTTGTTCGCAAGTCAAAAAGTGTTACAGGGGAGAAATATGTCCAACCAGACTGAGGCTAGTACCCGGAACCTCCCTAAGTTTAGACCAGTGCAATACCATATGACCTATTCCAGTCGATGCTACCAACTATTCCCAGCAATATCTTCCTATAAACTATTTCTCACACACACGTATTTGCGTCCATGTTAATTCACCACGCAAACCAAACCGTTTATCAAAATGCAGTACAACTCCAACCCATGACAACCTTACTCTGTGGTGCCCGTTTATCGAAACGCAGTACCACGGTGGGCGCCATATCTCAAAGGGAAATTAATGTGCTGTCAGACTGGGGCATGTAACCAGGTATTTCCCAACTCAAGACACATGTCTTCTGCGATTTGAAATTTCCGACCCGATGCTGTCGAGCTGTTTGCAACACAAAAAATAACAGTTTATAGGACCTGGTACGAGGGTCGTCTTAAAACAATACTTCAAAACAAATCTCAGTCCTTATTTATGGAACTAGTTTACCCATGAGAGGTTGTTCTCAGAACACAAACTGTGGATCGATATTATAGATTTTTCTAAATATTACTTCGTTAGGGCTCTACAAACAGTGTTTGGTGGTAACTTAAGAATCTCTCAGTCTGTCCGTTCCCAATATAAGACATTTTTCGCCACCCCATGTACACCCCCTCTGGCCAAAGTAAATGTTCCAAGTTACAAGGTAGTGAGAAATAGTTAACAGTTTAACCTATGTCTTTTCTGGGAACTCTTGTTTTTGACTTTCGGTGAGGTAAATGTTTTTAAGTTTTTTAAATTTTGAGTATGTTCACGTTCTGAAAACAAACCATAAATAAATTTTAAATACTATTCTTGGTTATTTTCTGTACTGTAAATACTTTTTTCATGAGTATTGTTACAGTTTCGGAATATCGACCATTGCAATCAAGACGTGGTTGGGTGGAGAACTGTGGAGCATATGTTTTATAACTTGGTGACCCATATCAGTTGAGCACGAACATTTTGCTTTTTGCCTCAGATGTCTCGGGGACACCTGGCTTCGAACAAAGGGGAGGATTTCAATAAACATTCCACCTCCTCCCTGATTTAATGATCGATCTCATAGTTTCAGTTAAGACATATTTTGCAATTTAAGATCAGTTTGCCAAATCATATAAGTATACTACAAAGAAATGATTGTCCAATTTTGTTGTTGTAGCTGAATGAATTAAACACACCTTAATGGCGCAATAAAAGTGGCACTGATGCCGAAAGGAGGATGGTGATAGTGTCATTTTTATGATGATGATGATGACGATGTTGATGATGTTGATGATGAAGATGATGACGATGGTGATGATGTTGAATTTACTTGCATATTTCCTTGTTGAGGGTTGCTGAAGTCAAAATTATCATATCCCTTGTAAACATGCAAAATGAAAGAAAATCTAAAGTAGATACCTGTCCAGTATGTCCTATTATTGTCTGGATGTATTATTACACTAGACACACTAAATATATCATGCAGTAAATGATAATAGTACTAAGGAGGTGGAAAGTTCTAAAACAAATTCCATCTGACACTATGGGAAATTCCAATATATCATTTATAGTGAATTTAATGTGAAAGTACATTTCTGGACCATTCAGTACTAAAACTATACACTGGATAAAACCGGTACCCCTAGAAACAGGATACATCCTCTAGTGTATGTACAAAATGCATTCTATCGCTAACATAGGCAGCGTGACAAAGAATCAAGTGTAAAACAATACGGTTGTTAAATGGTGCAATTCCAATATATATATATATATATATATATATATATATATATATATATATATATATATATATATATATATATATATATATATATATATATATATATATACTGCCCACATAGGGGCATAACTCATAGCTTGAATACTGAGGTGGACATTTAGAAAATTTTTTTATGACAAATATTAAATATAATACAAAATAATTGCTCAGACATACCTAAACAATTAATTGTGAAAAATGAAGACTTCAATAATCGAAGAACTGAAAGGTAGAAGAGGTCATTCGCCTGCACTTAAAATGACCTTACGGGATAGGATGCACAAATTATATAAAGCTTCCGTCCCTGGGGAGTAGCATATATAGGATCTGCACCATTTCCCTGTTCCCTGTCCTATTGCAGATCTGTTCATAAGCTCTGGGATAAAAGTTTCTGTCACGTTTTGTGCGGGCAGCAGATTCAAAGTCACGCTTCTAGTATATTGGCCAAACTATTAACTTTTGTTTTATTGCTAATATATTCTTTCTTTTTTTTGGGGGGGGGGTACACTAGATTCTGTGTCACACTTTGTACATTAGCTATACAATGAATATTTAACGTAAAATAGAGTTTGTGTCACGCTTCGCGTATGTTAGCCGTATAAATAAGTTTATATTATGTATTGTAGTCATTTATTGTTATGCCTTGTTTTAAAACTGATTGGAGCTATTTTTTTCAAAAGCAGAGTGTAGTTTTGGTCAACTATTTATACTGAGGTGTTGCTCACTTTGTATATCAGTGCTGTCAAGTTTTGAACTGCCATTTTCTCGATGTTGAAAGATAGCGCTTATACCAATTGTGCTATTGAAGTCAGTTACTAAAACTGTATTTTCTTCCTTATATTGACATAGAAGCCACACATTTAGCTAGGTATGACCTTAGCATCCAGTTTTTGATTTATGTCATTCTCTGATGTAGTGTTTCACTTAAAAACCTACATCCATTGCTAGAAGGATGATTTAAATATAATGTAGTAAGATTGTTATGCAATAGTAGATAAAAAGTTGTTTATTTATTGTGTGATATGTGAGTATTGCGATATAAATGTTTTTATAAATGGTCGTACAGTAATGTATGTTTCTGGCTCTGTATAAAACATATCAGTATTTGAAAATAAATTATTGATTGAGTCTTCCGTTAGAGTTTTCATGACCTTGGAACACAGCCAAAACTTTCGAGATGTTTATTGATTTTTTGTTGGATGTTGTATATTGCTGTCTATTTGCCCTCTACTCAATGCACAAGTAAGACATTACAATGTAGTTTAGGAAAACATAGAGTGTTGGTTGTGATTTACAAATTGACAAGTGTTCTAAAGATGTCCTTGTACCCCTACACTGAACGCTGGTGATTTATAAATGTATATATCTTTTAGAGATGCCTTCGTATAGATTTCGAGGATGTTTAAACCAGTATTATCCAGTAAACTATTTTAGAGCTGAATGGTCCAGAAATGTTTTCATATTGTAAAGAAAGTCAGGAGTAGTAATATGAGGCACTTGAGGGTCTACGGGAATTAGCATCACGTCGTAGGTTTACCTACAGAAGGCACTTGAGGGGTCTACGCGAAATGCCATGTTAAAATTGTCCATATGTTTAACGTGTGGGAGCTACTTGAGAGGTCTATGGGATATTAATATCGAGGGTACATTGTCACAGTGTTAGAAGTGATTGACCTCAAATGGGGCTACATTATAACATTGTTAGAGTTTACGTAAAATATGGCACTTGAGGGGTCTACAGGAATTACATTACGTTGTAGATTTAAAATGCTGTAGGCACTTGAGAGGTCTACGGGAAATCGTATGTTAAAAATGTCCATAGGTGTAACACGAGGGCGACACATGTGGGGACTACGGGAATGGTAATGTTAACATTTTTAATTATTGGCCGTTTCTATCTTAAAAAAATGTATAGGTTCTACGAGAAATCTTAGGTTCAACATGTGGGAGCTACTATAGGGGTCTACGGGAGACGTAATATTAACTTAGGGCATGTTATAGCTGTTTCCATGTTAAAAATGTATAGGAGAGTACGCGAAATGTAATGTTAAAATTGTTCGATACTATTTAAGTCATCCCTTTTGATATACTATACAACACACCACTTTTTGATATATTGTCCAAAAGCAGTGTATTACGACCAACACCCAGTCATCTGTTATCCAAAATCCCCCATTATACTATGAACACGCTGTGTGTAGTGACCAATGCACCACATATGCTATCCAACACGCCATGTGTGCTGACCAATACCCGACATAAACAATCCATCACGCCATTTGTAGTGACCAACATCCAGTCATCTACTATCCAACATCCCACATTATCCTATCAACATGCCATATTGTGTGACGAATACTCCATATATACTAACCAACACGCCGTGTGTAGTGACCAACACCCAATCTTTACTATCCACCACCCCACATTATACCGTCAACACGCTATGTGTAATGACAAATACTTCGCAAATAAAATTAAATGCACCGAATATAGTGACTAACACATAGCCATATACTATACACCCCATATTATACCATCAAGACACCTTGTGTAGTGACCTGCTGCCTATTGGATATACGTATATATCAGAGATTTATGTATAAAGCATTACCTAAATATCAGATCATGTTGGTGGTGTCAGCAAATTTGCATATATTATACTGATGTTATAAATAGCTTTAATCAAGGGAACCAATTCATAATGACACTAAAATGGACGTGACTGAAATAGTATTAAAATTCCGAAACTGTACCGGACTTTAGCAGTTACTGAAACATATTGGAATAAAAAATGTACAAAATTTGGCCAATACTAATGGTAGTATTAAAATTTCAAAACTATATAGGATTTTAGTGTAGACTGAACAAGTTCGGAATAAGAATTTAAGAAAAAGAAAACAATTGGCCTAGACGAAAAGTGCGTACTAAAGTTCCGAAACTCATACAGACTTTACGGAGACGGAAAAAAGTCCGGAAAAACTTTAAAACATGGTCGAGACTAAAGGTAATACTGAACTTTCTAAACTGATACGGAATTTGGCGGAGATTAAAAGGAAATCCCCCCATGTAAAGTCGTATAAACAATTTTTACAAATTATAAAGAAACATTTAAAGGGACAAATGAACACATTTACATTCTTTTTGCAAATAAAAAGTGAACACTTTAACAATTTATACCGAATTTAGCGAAGACTAAAAAATGTCAAGACAAATTAAAAATTGAAATTGTTGTTTATTTTACAAATTGTTACAAATGACTTAAAATTGTAATAAGTTGGTTTTTATATATATATTATACAAATTTTGAAAGATATGTATGAAAAATTAAAACTTGTCACACCGTTTTGAATGACGAACACTCCAGACTCACTAGCCAACGAAAACTCATAAACATCTCGATTAGAAATAAAATCAAAGATCGACAGAGAAAATGTGGAACAGCTTTTCCAAAAGAAATCTTTTCTTTCTAACATCTGAGCAGAACTATTTTTCTTTTAAAACAACACATATTTTTTACTTAGTCCCGCTAATTTAAACATCAGCAATACCCATGAAGAGGAATGATTAGGTTTAGTCCCTTCCTCTTCATGTACAAATACCAAACATTAAACATAAACATCTCTACAAGGTTGACAACGTTGTGGAGTAAGACTGGACTTTCAATGATCTAATACAATATCATTTTGTCATCGATTCACACTACGTTTCTAGCTAAAGAATATAGATAGCAATAATGTTAACAAAACAATCTTTCTATTTTATCATCGTTTCTAGAGTACTCACGATCAAAACAAGTCACTAAATGTTCTAAGAGAAATACATGACTGCGTTGATGAAGAAAATACACACAATATTGTCCACACACGCTGGAATCTGATTCTTGTTATCTGACATTATTGAATTGAGTAGATGCAACATTTCGTCTCATAAAGTTGATGATGTCGTCTTCCAGAGGAGGTAATACATAATAACACAAATATTTCACTCTGTGATCGTTGCGAAAGTAGACGGCTACCTAGTGGGTTTCTGGACGATGACTCATCTGTGTTGATGACATAGGCTTGAACGTCTTCAGGTTTTCGATGAGGACGTTCATTTTGTGAGTTAGAAGGTAATGAACTTCTCAGGTATTCATTTTTTTTTCTTTTTTCACAGGTAATAATAAGTTATCAGTTCACACCTGACTTTTTCCTTGAAAATATCTGTCAGCAGTCTCCGTATTATGTTGCACGAGAGCGTCAATCTGTGTCGTTTCCAAAGAAGTCAATTGAGGTAAGGAATGGTAACTCAAGTCTTTATATCACTCTTTCAAAAACTTCTCTTCTGTGATGAGGGCCAATGCATCTTCGAGATACAATGTCCAATTTGTCCTCTGAACTCGTCATCAAACATTTTCCGATTATCGATTTAAAAACATTCCCAATGTTATATGAGTAGGCCTGTAATGGTTTCAGACAAGTCACGAGCAAAACAGGAGACTAAGTGTTGTTCTTGTTCTGGTCATCTTGACATCATGACTGTATTTTTTTCTTCTTCACTCGTTGTTGGTGACCGTTGTTCTGTATAGAAAACATCCTCTTCACACATCTCAATAGGTTGCATGTTTTCTTGTTTTTCTTCTAATAGTCTAGGATCATTTTTCTCAAACTGTTTATTTCCAGAGTATTGTCAAATTGTGCATACAAGATGGCATTCACTGTGTTCGCCAGAGCTACTGCAAACTCAAGTTCCACACAAAGTTTGCCCGATAAATATCCCTCGTCGCTGCCTTGGTCTGGAGTGAAATCAAACCCCACAAAGGATATCCTCCTGCATAATCGTCGTACAAAATACCGTGCCTGTTGTTGGTATCAAACTTTCATGTGGCTTCAAACAGTGTAAAGTAAGATCTCAAGTAATCTTTCTAAGCAAAATTAGGTTCAGAAGGTCTGGTATGCAACGTCTGGCCATCTCGGGTGACTTCTATCTTGGACAAGTTGAAATGTTGGAACTCAAAAGGCTTTTGATCGATGACCGCATTGCTGACGATGCCAATGAGCAAACGTTTTTTGTAGCTTTCCGTGGAAAACATGATCTTCGATCTTGGATTGAAGTCCATTGACAATGGTAAAGGTTTTCACTTAGACTCTTCGTAAAGAACACTTTGCTGTCGTTCTGCCCAGAGCTTGACTGATGTCGTTTCCTACTTTAGGTAAGACCTCCACACGGCGCACGAATAGTATAAAACACTTATCACATTCGGCAGTCAGTTAATGAAATTGAAACGAAAGTGTGTGGGTCATTTCTCCAAAAGAGACAATACAAACATATGAGTGCTAAAGGGGATGGAGAAACTTTGTGAATGTCAATATATATATATATATATATATATATATATATATATATATATATATATATATATATATATATATATATACACATATATATATATGTATATATATATATATGCATTTAGAAACTATTTCAAAACGAAAGAAAAAATAGACACAAATATCAAGTCTTGTCTTATAGATTTCATTTTAATACTTTATAATCCCGACGTGATGATTTTTGCGGACCTCTATTAAACTGACTCGAATAGCTTTGTACGGTATCTACTTATATCATGGGATCAAGAGAGAGAGAGAGAGAGAGAGAGAGAGAGAGAGAGAGAGAGAGAGAGAGAGAGAGAGAGAACAAGAAAGAAAGAGAGAGAGAGCGAGAGAGAGAAAACAAGAAAGCAAGAGAGAGAGAGAGAGAGAGAAAGAGAGAGAGAGAGAGAGAAAGCAAGAAAGAAAGAGAAAGAATTTCCAATTTAGATTTCATTGGTTTCTCTATTTCAAACACCAAACAAGATCGTGTGCGATGTTTTAGAAAAGATGCGGATTTATATATTACACTTCAATGCTGACAACATCAAGATAAGCATGATAAATTATGATAGCAAAATTGTTGAAAAAGTACTGAATGGAGAAGGAATAAATTACCTATTTGATGTGAGCAAATACACAAATTTGTTTTGAGCTAACTTTATTTTCGGCTTAATTTAGAGTACAATTAGATCTCGTAAACTGTTCAATCTTACTCTACAATGATGCGACAAACACACAGATATAATTTGTGGAAAACGACGTCCAATTTTAAGCAGCTCATGGCGACTCAGTATATAAAGTAGCTAGTTTTGAATATATCGTCGAAATGACAAGATAAGACATAAATTCGAAATTATTAATATGTTTCAAATGATTGAATAAACGTTGTAAATTATGTTCCCGTTGTAGATACATATCCTGTTGGTTTGTTGAAAGCGCCTAAACACATTTTGTCAGAAAGTATTCTCCGGATGTTTGTATACTATTTTGAATGGTCAAAACAGAATAGTATTTAAGTTTTACTAAGATGCAGAAAAACAGTTACTTTCATATAAAGCAATCGATTGTAGAAACAAATTAAACAGGATAAAAATAATAAAATATTGACAAAATTTTTAACTGAACAATCTACCTACTTATTGCAGAAACAAACGAAGAAACGTTTTTGCTACAGAAGGCTCTGCATTAGTCAATTGGATTACCAGTTGCAGGCAAACATTCTTGACATAAAAGTTTATAAAAAAAAAATGATGGATGCAAACATATGTTGACAATGACAGATGCATTCTCTGAAAATATCTTGGCTAAGAAAGTGAAAACGAAGAAAGGATATGCGTTACAGGACACTTTTAGAAAATTGTTCAAAGAGCGAGAGCCATCTCATATACAGTATGACCAATTAAATAAGCTTTAGAAGAAAAATGTTAAGGATTTTGTTGGAAAAAGGAAAATATTGAGTACTTTTCAGCTTACTCAGACAAAAAAGTATATGTAGAGGAAAGGTTTAACAGAACTCTAAAGATTTGAATGTGGCAGTATTCCTCTCAAAAATAAACTAGGAGATAGGTTGACGATTTACCAAAGCTACTTTATTGATACAATAACACTCATCATACGCCAATAGACATGACTTAGATTGATGCCATCAATGAAGAACATAGATGAAAGGTATGTATCAATTGAATCGGTTATTTGACAATTGATATATTTGGAACTCCTAAATTCAAAATATTTGAAACGGTAAGAATTTCAAACTATAAAAAAATATTTGCAAAGGGATACCTTCTTCAGTTTATCGAGGAAATATTCAAATTAGGCAAGTAATATTAGGTGATCCGGTTGTTTCCAAACTGGAATACTTTAAGGGAGAGAAAATAGAGGGCATGTTTTACGAGCAAGTGTTATCTCTATGCGACAAAAAAGATGACATTTTCAAAGTTCAAAAGATTTTGAAAGGTGAATGAAAGAATGAAAGGTGAAAGGTTTGTACTTGTGAAATGGAAAGGATATGCCAAATCGTCGTGTATCAGTTAATAAAAAGCAGAAAAAATCATTCCGTTGAAATAAACGATGTACCAAAAGTACACCACGGATTCGGAGACAATGTCTGTGACTGGGACACCCATTACTGCTACCTCTACTACTGTTACAGTTGGTATATTTCAACAATGGATTGAGAAGAAGATAGCCAATACATCTGCCGAGTAAAATATTCCACAATTGCTCATCCCTTGTTGCAAACTTAGCTCAAGTAACAGAATACGACACAGCGATTGGAGAGAAAAAAGATATTTTGGAATACGTTCGCCACACTACATACACTGTTGTTGTTGTCATTGTTGTTGCTGCTGGATCCTGTAGTGATGTTACGTAAGGTGATGACACGAGGTTTAACGTCATTTTCGTTCATTCTTCTTTTTATAATCGAGGATTTGTGAACTGAATTTGCAATCCAAGAATCGAACCTAAGTGGATAACCTTTCCGACATACTTTCACTTCCTTGATGCGACGTTGTCCCACTTTGCGTGTTGTTTGGTCAAGAATGTTTTATATATCGTTGACATCGTCGTCTTCCTCGGTCACTCTTTGTTACTTCGTTCATATCTTCCAATTTATAGACGGGTGGATAAGTTCCACGAAGGTGTCCCGTCACATTTGCCGAATGTGTGTTTCGTTTTTCCGATCCAAACCTAATCTTTTACAAAGGTAGGATGACAACAACGATATATGTGACTTTGATCACCTTCTTTCTTCTGAGGAGCTCCATACAATCCATTAGACACGTACACTTTGTTTTTGTATGGTCACTGGTTCTAGTGCACATCCTATACTGCGTGGTACGATTTATTATAGGCTTTCACTAGACGTGGTAAGACGTCAATGTCTATGAGAGTGTGTTGATGTGTGAAATATTTCTATCTACGTTCTTTCAATGTTTGAAAACTCGCTTTGATCTTAGGATAGTCATTCGTGAAAAAAAATGAATGTGTCGTTTCTCCAATAATCTTTGAAATTGGTGATTGAAACAATTGGTGACCTTCTCCATTTGCTATCGCTGAGGATGTCGACCACTTTGTTTCAATACGACTTTCAAAGCTCGACGTGACTTAAAACATGTTTTGGATGTCAGAGATACACCCCAAGTTGATTGTCATTGATCGTCTATCAACTGAAAGTATTGACTTCAACTATCAAGTATTTAGTCTTAGGCGTCATCGGACGCTAAGCTAGTTTTCCACACAAATAACTGTACGTGACTTTGGCAAAAACTAGTCTTCTTAGTGTTACGTGTTCCATATCAATAACCTCTGTGGATCGTTACATTGTTTAAATCTTTCTTTCTTTTCTCCTGTGTGACATCACGTTGGAAAACAGGTAGCCTCTTGTTTTAATTGGAGAAACTCGTTGACGTATCCCGAAGAAATAAATGCCTGAACTCAATCCGTCCTTTTGGTAATGTTCTTTATTAGGGAAATGACAGATTTTGTATACTTGTAACAACTGATATCCACAATCGACAGCATGAGACAATTCCACATTCACCCACGTTCCTGTCAAAGAGGGCTCTTTGTCGTCGTGGAGTTTTAGCACACGTGCGACGTAACCTAAACATAAGTTTTCCGTTGCAAAGATGAGAGAACAAGGGATGGTACAAGTATGTAGATTGAAGAACTTTGCATTGCATTTGATTAGATCATTGTAATGACGAATGTGTTTGTGTGCTATACAAATATTAGGGTGATCTGTCTGAAATCGAGCATATTTAGAAACCCAAGGGTACAACGAATATACGTCGATATACTCGATTTGTTCACATTGATATCTTTATTTTTAGGTTCATTGTAACAGGCTTCGCCCACAAAAGTGGCGTCTGCATGTGGACACATAATCATTCTTTTTCCATCAGGAACACAAGTATTCGAAGTCAAACAGCGACGACATCTCTCTCCAGAATATCAATGTTGCTCTCAATTGTTGAATCCTTTCTAGCATTCATCGTAATAGTAACAGCATCCGAAAAATCATTTCTTATTTGTAGTAGGATCAAAATGATTTTGGTGATGATAGACGTGAATGTATTTTCCGTCTGGAAAATTAGGTCCTTGAAACAGGATCTCTACGTATCACATGTGGATAAGCTTTCAAAGTATACTTGAGGAGTTACCACTTCTTGAATTCGTTGTATTTCATGAGGTCCGCACACTGTCTGTTTAGAAATCCCAGATTGTTCCAAAAGTGTTTCTATTTTTCCTCGATGTTTGGGATTGTTAGATTTTCTAATCCTCCTCCATAATTGCTTCCATTCCGTTGTATCGGTTGTCTCTGCATGAATTCTAGCTACCACGTTTTGGTCATTGTCAATCGTGACTATATTTCATTTGCGGGTTAGGAGGTAATCGTCAATTGCCTAGAGGAGGTGAAACATGAGTCGTATACACATCGGTGATGTCGAACTAGTCGATGGATTGTTGCACGTGTTGAATTTTGTCAATGATTTTGGAAGCTGTTAATTTTACAGGTCTGCTAAATACGATCCATGCGGGATATTTTCAAACTGTCATAGGTGATAGAAAGTCGCAAACGATCATGGTCTTCAGCTTGCCACTGTCGTATTAGTTCCAACAAAAGAGACTCAAACAAGTCCGTAATAAACGCAGCGAATTTCTCAGCGGGTCTTCTGACTTAAAATCTCTAAATTTATAAGTGTAAGTACAGGCTGTCGTTCTAAATGTTCTGTAAAACACATTGCTCGTGGGCTAAATAAGGGAATAGTTCTCGGGGGCAACTGAATGACTGTCACTCATGGATAATCTTTACTCTGTCGGTCGTGGTGGTATTGGGGATGACACATAAAGAATATCATATTATCGTCAAAATCATTAGGGAGTACCTGTGCTAACACTGTTTTTTTGTGTTAGGACACAGAACGTTGTCGTCGTCGTCGCTTTGTTTCTCTCTTCTCTATATAATGGTTTGATTGCTTCAATATCGTGGACTATTTGAGTTATTGGATTGTACCCTCTCTCTCTCTCTGTCTCTCTATGTCTTCCTCTGTTTGTCTATCTGTCTCTGTCTCTCTCTGTCTCTCAGTCTCTCTCTCTCTGTCTGTCTATATATATATATATATATATATATATATATATATATATATATATATATATATCCCGCGTGAGACAATAATATTGTACAGTTCCACTTAAATTTTGAACCAATGAAGGTGGGAGAAAAAATAAGAGATACAACTTACAGTGAGATATTTATGAAAGTTATTCAATATTTCACTACGTCGAACAAGGCCAATGGAGTGCCTCAAAACTATTCTGGATATAAAATTCAAGATACGTGTTAGAGAGGCATCGGTCTATATAATGTCAGCAACGTCCAAGAAAAGTAATTACTTATCCCAATACCGTTAAACCTGATCCAGAGACAAAAGTATAGATATTTTGTGTGTCACAAGAATGGACATTGGTCCTTGGAGAGTCCAAAACTGAAACGTAATGTGAAGGAAAATAAAAAGAAAAACAGCTAAAAGAAAGAAATGGAAGAAGTGGTGGAGATTTCAGAAGAAGAAGACCCTATTATTATTAAGAAATCCTAACCAAGACGCACACAAGACATCGTAAGATTCCAGAGGAAACTAAACAGAGAAATAAACGCATGGGCTTTTGTCAAATGATATGTTTCAAATTATGCTGTCATTCCTATTCAAACAGAATATATCCAAGGAAGTACAAGTCTAATGGTGTTTATTTATTTATTAATCCCCTTTTCTGCTTCTCTTCAATCCTATCACAGTGTGGATAACTTTTTTTCAAGCATGAAATATTTTTTCACACACACACACACACACACACACACACACACACACACACACCACTTTTTGTTTTGTTTGGTTTTGGTTATGACAAATTAATAAGTATCTCTTTTGTGACAGATATGGGTGAAAAGGGCTGTTTGAAAATGACCCACCAAAAAAAAATCATGGACTTTCCACTATGTGCTTTAACTACATTAATCCTTTTTCTTGTATAAGCCCTTCTGCCGCTGGTATTGTTGTCTTTATTGTTGCCGTTGTTATTGTTGCGTTTGTTGCAACGGTTGCTGATGGCTTGCGGGCTTTTATTGAGGTGGAGATCTTTTCCACTCAGAGATGACTAAAGATGATTGATATAATGCACTCATCTCTTTCATTGTAGTTAGGATATGTTGTAATACAATCACGGTTTCACTGCCTGCAGTCAATCTGTTGACCGTTGACCGCAATAATCTTTATGTCTCGTTCTTGCTGCAAAAAATGTAGCTTTTTCCTCTTTCTGACTTTGTACAAATCTTTGAAACTCTTCTTCTTGTTTCTTCTTGAAATCATAGCATTCTAGCATGGGTACTGTCGATGGCATCTGAAAATCCTGCGATGATGATAAAAGTAAAAAAAATCGTCTATAACTGATGATGTCACTGACTGAGTGGTAAAAGTAATAGTAATAGTAGCAGCAGCAGCAACCGTGACACTATCATGATTGGTATTAGTAAGAGTTGCAGGTCCACCCCAATACACATCAATCATAGTATTGTAATCATCTGTATTCTGTCATGGCTCCAAAATGAAATGATATTTCACACTTGGACTTAATCACGTCGTCCTCTATTCTGCATTAGGATTAGTGGATACAAAATAGGAGATGGATGGGATGGGAAAGACGCACTCCGATTGGCCGAGCCATAACAAGACGCGCGACCGTTGGCAAAACTCATTTTCAATCCGCTTTGTTTGCAAACCTGGTCAAATCCACATCAGCCCTCCAGGAACAGAAACTTATCAGAGAGGATCACAGAAATGCATCTGTAATTGGGAATATTTGGGTAAACAGTCCGTCCAATAACAGGTGCATGAAAGAACATGCCGACCACGGACTATATGAACAGATTCAGGTGTTCCAATGACAAGTAATCAATCGGTTACAACTCACAAACATTGTGTTGAGAAATCTGCAGATCTGTGTCAGTGTTCCAGACCCCATAAACAACAACAAAACGCGATTCGGTGCTCACTGAAGGGATGAGTGCAGGCATCCACAATGTTGACCAAACAACTTGACCAGCAGCGATGCCAACGTTATGCCAAATTGCATCGTTGTTGGTACCTGTGCGCGTTAAGATGAATGTGTTTGGCTCCAAAGCTAACCTTGCGAATATGTCGACAAAACCCAAATATCAAGAAAATAATAACTGAGTTCTCTTTAAGCTGTTGTCGATGCTGTGCAAAGCCAAGGTTTAAATTTGGCTTGTACTTTATGTAGTGGTGACAGCAGCGCCAGATCTGTAGGCGTATCACCGGGGGTCGTGGCTTCACGAAAGCAGCTGGCGCAAGTTGATGCTAGATAAACGGGGTATGATCTGCATGTTGGTTTGAGTCCTTATGAAACATCATAGATGGGCCCGCCGACCTCCCGTAATCATCGCTGTATCAGGCGAATCCGATAATCGTCGTGGCAATGTCAACGTTGTCAAGAATTGATTCAATTTCCTTTCCATCGATGGAATAACGTGCGTTGTCATACAACGCCATGATGGATAAGGGTTATTGTTGGCCTGTACAAGTTGTCCCTCAATTTCCAAGAAGGCCTCATATGGAAGAAAATACCGAAATGTGTCCTGCACTTGTAATTCTATTTTAAATGGCCTGAGGTCCCTAGACTGGTACGAATACTACTGAAAATCGTTGGTGCTGCGATCTACCATCACAGGCGCGTCCATGTCCTACGCGAGATTGGTTGCATCTTTGAATTTTGCCATTGTTTATACATTTTTTTTTCGTCTAATACCTTTTGCGCAACAACCGTAATAAACTTCCCATTGCCAGATTTGTAATCACTGAACCAGTTTTACGTTGTTGAGCGGCCTGATTTTTGATTTTAATAACCGGAACTGGCATTGTTGCTGCTGATGGTAATGTAACCTCTTTTGGTGGTGTTCGAGTCACTAATCGTCGTAGTCGATCTCGAATCGATTGAACCGCTCGCAAACCTAGATTTTTCAACCGATCCTCAACAACGTTTTTGATGCTGACAACGACTCGCATTACAACTTGTTTAGCAATTGGCGCAGCTCGTGAAGACAAGGCCGCGAGCACTTTTGGTGCACATGTGAACAATTCTAGGACAACATCATCAAGAGCATTTCCGTAATAAGCCATGTAAACGGGTTTTCTCGAGTTAACAACAGTGACTGGCATTGCACGTCCGTGTACGACTGTCAATATATTTAAATGTCAGGTCGATCTCTAATGTACAGTTGTATCGTCAAGGTCTCCCCGCCCAGGTCGCTGCCTGTTTTTCAATGGGTGCTGAAGGTATTTCTTTTGTAAGAATTTATTCTGTCTCATATACACGTCTTTCTTGTTGTGTGAGTGCAACTATTTGTTGCGTGGGTTGAACTTAATATGTTCCATAAGTCTTGGCCTTTTTCCACCTTTTCCACCGTAAAATGCATTAAATGTTTTTACAAAATCATACCACCTGTCATGGGCAGCCTGTTTCTTTCCTGTAAACTCTTTAAATACTATTTGAGGTGATTCACTCTCCATGTATTTATCATGTATCTTTCGGGGGTGGGGGGTGGGGTTGGGTGGGGGGCTATTAAGAGCGACCTACATAGGATTTATAGTTGTCTTAACAACAGGACCTCGTTCCCATCTTCGCCGTGGCTGTTTCCACAACTTTGTTTTACATGTTAAGCGGTTTCGCGTGTGGGCTTAAGCAGTGGTGCAAATGTTTGTTCGAAGCTCTGTGAGAGATCTTCTCGTGCGTATTGTCGCCACTGTAAGATCTCATTGACACATTTGCGGCCGGCTATAGCATTGCAAATTAGTTCCTGGTGTTCGATGGCAGCTTGAATGAGTCGCTCCCCATACTCTGCTATGGTATCACTGGCGGAAAGCGGAGCTTTCTTGGGCGGAGCTTTCTCGGGTTTTGACATTTTATATCTTTATCATGGTTGTTAAATTGCTTTATCTAAACCTACTCAATATTTTCCGGATCCACTTGTCAAGTCAATAGTGAGGTGACTGTACGGGTCGGAGGTGGCATTCGCAAACATATTTCGAAACTCATCCCACATGTGGTCGCCAGTACACAAGGTCCAATGCATGCTTGCGAAACCATGCGCGTCAATGCCACGAAATATCATCAACATGTTGCAGTTATCTCTTATTACCTTAGGGAAGTGTGCGTATCGTGCGTGTGCGTATTCGCGCGGGATTGATTTGATTTTCCAGCATCACGTCATCGTACACGACAAGATTATTCTCACTTGGATCAAGGTCATCAGTGGTAGGTGCTTCGTCGATTGTGGAAAAAAAATCAACGATGGACAATGAAATCGTCTCAGCTTCGCTACCCAACGACGACGCAAGCCGTTAAGTACGTCATACCACAGATGATGATCTGCCGATGGTGCAATCGCGTACAATCGATCCTGCATTAACCATCGCAAAATCAAATTCAACAACAGTTGGGTTTTCCCTGAACCGGCTGGACCAATGAGTAACGCACGAACTGAGTTTGGAAACATATCACGGTGTTTGGACTGTTTGGGCGCTGCCTGCGCGGAAAAGTCAAAAACGGAAAAATTTTCAATTTTTCTCAGCGCGGGGATTTTCAAATCTTTAGCTTTCCTAAGTCGTGATGCTATGTTAAATGTCAAAACGATTGTTGTATAATACAATCATGTCTTCATATTGTGTCCGATGCAGCATAAAAATAGGTACTGCGAATCCAACTCGTGTTCAAACGCGTCATGGTAAATCATTTCGGGAACTTGCGCTCGATGTGAAGCAAAGAAGTTCACATTATTGGAACTTCCAATTCCATCGGCCTTAATCGCGCAGGGTCTAAAAACGTTGTCTGCGGTGATGCCGCTGGCGCGTTAGCAAAGTTACCCTGGACACCCTGTTAAAAAACACATTCCCAGATACAATTATTGTGGACCGGGAACATGGCTGGATATACAATCTTATTCTAACAATCGACCAGATCCGGTGAAGCACCCGTAAACCACGTCAATGCTGCATGTTACCGACATGGTCTTGCTTACAAATCATTAAATGATATCCGTGCGCGTCAACGTGCCGATGTAGATCTCATCCATGATTTGAACGCGCTCAATCCTACACTCGGAGATAAATTGCTAGATGGATTATCAAAGGGGGTATGAAGGCTAAGATTG
Organism: Margaritifera margaritifera; assembly: GCA_029931535.1. Classification (NCBI taxonomy): domain Eukaryota; kingdom Metazoa; phylum Mollusca; class Bivalvia; order Unionida; family Margaritiferidae; genus Margaritifera; species Margaritifera margaritifera. Next base: position 783,788 of record JAQPZY010000964.1, read on the forward strand.
TTTTGGGTGGTGAATAAAGTTCACTCATTGGTGGACAAAGTCGACTCATTGGAGGTAAAATAAAATTGATATAATAAACAAACATGGTTTCTGAGCGGACTTTATCCAAAATATACTACAGTCCTCGCGATTATTGGAAAGGTGAGGCAGCTGTTTAAAAGTTAGCGAGCACGACAGGGGTCACTCATGAGGTTGCTCGAGAATGGTTAGCTAACCAAGCCCTGTGGCAAATTTATTTACCCGTGCCAGGGAAGATTCCCGTGGTTGGTTTGATGTCCAAACACCTAACGAAGTTCACCAGGATGATCTTTTATGATTGGGTACGTGGGGGTACTTAACAATTAAGTGTCAACCGTCGTAGATATCGCTAGCAGATACAAAGAAGAGGAGCTGCTGACATCTAAAGATTCAGATGGTGTCGCAGATGAGCTTAAACGTATTTACAGACGTGGGCCGTTAACAAGGCCACGGTTATTACAAGTGGATCCAGGTAAAGAATTTCGAGAATCCGTTGCTGCGTTGTAGGCAAAACACCGTTTGCGGGTTCTTGTTGGACATGTTAATATACATCGCGACCAAGCTATTGTGGAACGATTTAACAGCACACTTGCAGAACGATTATTTGAACATCAGTACGCATAAGAATTGTTAATGAGATCTCGGTCTCAATTTGCTCTCGCGAGTGGGTAACACGACTACCATTACTCATGCAATTATTAAATAATCAAATCACTCGTGCGATTGGATTAAAACAAAAAACTGCTACCCGGAAAATGATTTCACATCCACCACCGTTAGAATCAATCGGAACCAATTGTGTTCGCTATCTGAATGCACCTGGGAAGTTAGAAGGTGGGCAACGTAGTGCTAATAATTCGCTATGGTCCTTCCATGTATTTACTATCTCGGCCCTATTTGGCTTTCCAAGGCAACCAACACGTTATCATTTGGCACTTGTGGATGAGCAATCGGCAAAGCCTCCTAATAGAGCATTTGTGCAAGAGGAATTGCAAGTCGTTCCCGCGAATACGGAACTGCCACCAAGATCTTTATACGCTAGTGCGTCGCATCAACGTCAATTGCAAGTTGATTTGCAATCGCATAATGTCCAAACGCATAAGTGGTAATTCCATCGGGAAATATCCATCGTATGGTATGCAGCGGTGACAAACACACCTTGGTACATTGGTATAAACTTATGTGATGTTCTTTACTCCTGATCATGTCAGCTGTATGTGCGAATTCGCGTCACTCCCGAAGACATTCCTTATACATCTCGTGTGTGAGCTCGTTTTTAAGAATAACCTTGGGAACTCCTTGCGCCCTCCTTCAGATCAACCGCGTACTCGTCTTTGAATTTTCCTGCGACTATTTTGTTGATGTTGCTAAATAACGGGTGTACTTTCAGATAATGGCTGTTGCCAAATTCAGTTACAAGTATATCCCATGCGATATCCGCGTACGCATCGTCTCTGGTTATATGCATCAGCAGAGAGTCGGTGTCGGTGTAAAGCATTGTAACACGATCGCGCTAAAATGGTTTTATTTTATCATAGTAAAACTAATACATGAGCAGCACGAACGTGCCAGCATAGATTGGTTTTGGCAGCTTCAGTTTCGATTTTTCACTATGTACATCAACAAGCACACCATACAAATCTTTCGGGATTTGAGTGCCGGGTCCGCGATGAGCCTTCGAAGCTTGTCTTGTGCGCATATCTGTATTCATCTGGATATGAAAAGCTGTCCAAGTGTGTTGGCGAAATCACTGATTCCACCACAATAAAAGTCATGATTGTCAAGTAGCTGTTGAGAGCTAAATAAATGCAGGCAACGTTCGCATGGAGACTTTTTACCGTGGTGCTTGATGCATCGGTTAAGCAACACGGAAATATTCTGTATCCATAAGTAATGAGATAACGACTCTGAACCTTTCATGCAGCTTTTCAACAACAGATTAATCTTGATCCGTCCATGCCAATTGTTGTTTTGTACATGTGGGGATAGTACAAGCGGATAAAAGACTGTATCCCAAGTGTACACGTTAACGGCAATACTGGGGTTAAGTTCTTCAAACTTGTTAAGTATCACCTGGTAGCCTGCACCGGAAATTCAATGTCACCAAAATTGAGTTCACCAAAGTATCGCAGGTATTGCCGGTATTTCTGCGGCTTTTCTGTGTTATCGCTCGCGGGATGTAACACGGCCTCGAGCGGCCATTTGAAACATCGATTGTTATCGTTTTCCACGTTTACCACCGACCGCACCGGAACATAGTCTGGCGTTGGCAAATAGCTTGATCCGCGAAATGGCATGTTTGGGGAAATATGCAGTTGAACTTCCGTCCATCCCGAGCCGGTGTTGGTAGATTTGTCCAACGTGTGGAGAATATTTTTAGTACATTCATCGATTGCTTCATTGATATCCTTGGAGTCGTTGGAGTTTGTGATTATAAGTGGACCACAATGAAGCCACACGGTTGCTGTTTTAAATCCATCCTTGTCTGCGTTAACATTGGGGGTGTCAGACGGTTGTAACGTCTATACGATTTCCGGGCACGTATACGTTTTATAATGTCTTTGCTTGGCGCGTACGTGTTTAAAATAATCGCACGATAATCTACATAATTGTTCGTGAACATACACTGCTGTTGCCGGTGTAACCGGTTGTTGCTGTTGCGGTTCAGTTACGGGCTTTAATAATGCAAGTATGTCAGCTTTTCGCACACGGCTTGGTATTCGTATCCCACGCTGTTGCACGAATTGCCTTAGTTGATTTACAGTCAGCATAATGTTATATAAGGGAAAATATTTGACTAATCGTAGATTCTGTCAATAAATTGTTTAAGAATTTTTACTTTACCAGGCTTGGAAACGGCAATTGCCTCAGTCCTAGCTATTATTTCATTTACTTCTGTATCGTTGTCATTAACGTCGTCAGCGGTGTTAACGTTGGGTATTTCCGAAATAGGTTGTATTGCTGTTGCGCAGGTGGATCTTTGACGGCGTGCGCGATAATACCCGCAAACAGATCCGCATGGTTGGCAAAGTTGATTACCAGACTTTACTCCGATACCACATTTGAGGCATAGTCGAGCACCCGGACCAACACGTAACGTGAGCAAATGTGATTTACAGTATTCATAATGACATATTCTGTCGCAGAGTTCATGTTTTTCAAGGTATACACCTTTGCATTGAATTCCTCCTAATGACATTGAACTTCTTATATATTTACACATCTTATTTTCTAATAGACATAATTATCTGTGTTTTTATTGATATAATCATCTATGTTTTCGATTGATGGTGTACGTAACTTTAGGCGTATTTACTCTGCAACGGGTACAATAGTTTGTGCAGTTGCTTGCAGTGGATAGTATTTGATTGTAAGACCCTTCATCTTTTCATCTGTCATTGCAATTTCCAAATACCTGGCAGTGCGTTGTAAACAAACTCGGTCACCAGGCTGCAGCAACCGAGGATCAAAGTCAAATAGATCTTTGTGTTCGAATATAATTTTCTTCAATTAGGTATTTGGCCAAATCGCTGGATACTCATCAGTACACGGATATACTATACCAACTCGTAAATGAGCGCCGCTTGTACAATGACAACCGATAACATAAAACGTCGTGTACTGTTTTATGTATATTGATGCCACAGTGTTTGTATCTTTGCATGATAATCTCTTTTAAACCTCCGAACAATGCACATCCCGTTTACGCTCTTCCCTTACTCAAATGCTCACATAATTAAAAAAACATGCAGTTGGTGATTCCATATATTATACCAAAAACAGTTCTCTAATTGATTTGTTCTTGGTGATCTTCGCTACTACTAGAATATTCGCTCGATGTTTCAATGTCATCGTCATCATCATTATAGCATTTGCTTCTTTTGCAATCTGTACTAGGTGGCCTAGTCAACGTTAGCGGCTTAAACTTTTCTTGCACAATATCATATAACGACATTTGGTTTTTTTGGTGTATTGTTCTCCAAATCCGCGTCGTTGCGATTCTAAGAGAATTCCCAAGTTGATTAATTTATCAAGATGCTCCGGGAACACATTTGAAAAATCATACAACATCTGTTGAGCCTCTTTGATAAATCTGTATGATGCATTTAAACGAACAACGATTTAGCCTTTTCTGTAACGTTCAAAACACTCCATTGGTCTGGTAAAATTATGCCGCAATTGTTATATCCATAAACCCTTTTAAGATACAATGGATGTCGATTTGTAAATTTTGCGCCATTATATATACACTACGGAAAGTGTTTAATATAACTTATATTATATCAAAGGAGATATGTCCGCTCGTGTTGTGCTTGTCAACAAGTATTTTTTGAGATTATAAGCACGCTGCCTATTTTAAGCTGTCATACATTAAGTTCTTGCAATCAACCAATGTGCGCAGTACATATTAATTACGGCGGTTTGAATTTGCAACCCCAGATGAGCCTCTAGCTTGCCAAACGGCAGACTAGAAAGCCCAGAGGATGTTTGAAACCAAAGTACGTCTCAATGAATGTATGCGTGCTTCGTACTTGTAATTAACATCGATCTTGCATCATCGGGTGACGTTCATTTTCATGTACAACCAACCTAAGCATCGAGGTCTAAGGAAAAACTTTTTCCGCGACTGTGACTAGAACAAGCAGTGTTCTGATCGTAATTATTGCGCTTTAACCAGTTTGGCTACCGAACTCACTTGCCAAGTATATAAAAAGAACTCATGTTTGAAGTTAACAGGCTGTGAGTACACCTTTCCCTGTTTAGCCAATATAAAAATTGTGCGCGCGTACCTTTCCCTGTTTAGCCAATATAAAAATTATGCCTATCAATTATTTATTCCATGGATTATAATAATCCTCCGCATACATAGTCTTGAAATAGTAATTATATATCTCTCAAATATCGATAGCATGTCCGCCACCAATCATTTCAGCAATTTTCACATTGGCAGTTATCAACTCAGCCGGCCCTTGTTTGAATAAGAAATGTAGAATTCCGGCTTTGAGATTTAAGCACGCCAGAAATTAATACAAGTCAAATATTTCTTCTTTGAGATACGTAGGCAAAATATTGACTTCTGTATTAAAACAATGGCCGGCCGAAAATGTTTGCTGCGTAGCAGACAGTTATTATTCCAGATGTTATATTGATCAGTCTGCTAACAGACTAGTTGATACGCAACCGCGCAGTGGAATGGAGACAGTAAACGCAGAGTAACTGTTTGGATAACAGCCCGCCTACATACACACGCGTGCACGTGTGTGATTATATTTTGTAAACCGAATCGCGCATGTGCTAATAAGTGACGATCGCCATAGAAATAATAATAGCTATAAAGCTTGGTATAAAAAGCGCTGACGTATGCCAGTTACAAAATTTAAAAAAAACCATTATAAGTCTATCCTCTATTACAAGCTTCATCAAATTTCACTAAGATTTTAGCAACATAGTGCATATCTATGATTGTTCATTCTAGCCAATTTTATCCAGTATTTGATATATTTTGTGAAGTACTGAATAGAGAGAGGATATCGTTCACATTCACCTTTATAAAATGCCCCCCCCCCAAAAAAAAAAAAGAACGAAATAAAACCCCATAATCATTGTGCGGTAGGTTAAAATAAATTGTACACAATTTGTTATGGACATTTTCAATCTGGTTTAAATATGCATAACTCTCCAATTCTGACCCGTAGCCTAAAATGGAAAACACCCCAGTGCCGAATAATTTAAAAGATTAAGAAACAGATAGAGTTCCAATTTTACATTGAATCTTATAAATCGTAATGAACTCTTTCTTGCTTGTGATAGTGTATATTATTTAACCTATGTCCAGATGAGTTTGGGAGTAAAGAGATGCTCCATATATTATATGCTGATACAGTTTCAATTTTCTGATCTCCAAAGTACAACTGTTCATTGGTTCTTTGGAAAATTCCATTTCTAAAAATAATAATTTTTGTTTTTTGAAGATTAATCTCCGTTTCATTGCATAATTCAACCACTTTTTACCCGGTCAGGACTAGAAGACGAGTGGTTTTCCTGAGCCCTGCTATGTATTCGTATTGTCCTTCTTTACAGATGTATGAGTGTGAATCTCTGCAGATGTTTGGATACCAGAGCTACTCCAGCAAAACGGACAATCAATTACCATAAAAACTGACTAGCAAGAGATAAAGCGGAAGTGGTGAATCACAAGCTCCAGTCACAAGTAGTGATGTCAAAGGTATGTTAGGAATCATTTCTGTCATATGGTACAGAGATATATGCTTCACTTCACATAATCTGCAAAGTTTAATCCCGAACATGAAACTCCATGAATTAATTCACTTATAACTGTGTTCTAGAGGCATTGCATGATGTTTTATTACATTCATCATCTAAAACATTTTTGGAGACCTTTGATCATCCTGTCACAACATACCTTATATTACAGAGAGAGAGAGAGAGAGAGAGAGAGAGAGAGAGAGAGAGAGAGAGAGAGAGGATGGGGGGGGGGATCGATGCGCCATTACTTGGGAGTACCAGATTCTCCCTCGTGTTTGATGTAGATCTAGACCTTTCCAGTGGACAGTTCTTACATTTTTACCTCTCCATGTCCACCATTCAGGTAATGATTCTGTATATGCCTGCCACGTCTATATTCCTTTATTGCTATAAATCAACTTTATTTCCGCATAAATCTTCGAATGTGTACTCTCAAACACTTGAGTGAACAATTACATTTTCAATTGCCTCTTCATCTTTTACAGCGGGCACGTGACACAAAACAATATGTTGTGATTCATTATGTCTCTGAAAAGGACAAAACTCTTCCGAATAACCCAAATAAAACTAGAACGCTTTACTCATTCGACAGTCAGCTAATGAAATTGAAACAAAAGTGTATGGCTTATTTCTCCGAAAGAGACGATACAAACAGATAGGTGCTAACGGGGGTCAACATGGTTTATTTGTATTCGCTTAAAGATGCATACGGCTTTATATGTACAATAAACACTATGAGGAATCCAGCACTCGCAAGTACTGCCCCCCCCCCCGCCCCTCTCTCTGTATGTATTATCAGGAGAATGCAAAGATACTGTATGAGAATAGGGATTAAACGTTGCAGATTATGTGAAGTGAATCATATATCTCTGTACCTTGTGACATAAATTATTCCTAACGCATTGTAACGGTTTTTACCGTATAATACTTCGTTTCTCTGACACCAAGTAATACAACAGCACCAGCCACAACAGCCACTTTATTTGTAAAAACGTTATTGTAGTTAACTGGATACAATTTATGACAGAGTCACACTTTTGAATGCATTCTATATACATTTATTCAATATGCAAAATTAAACTATACGGCGACAAATGAAATAATCAGAAACCGTCTGGATTCATGGGAATCCTTCACGGCGGCGGAAATGCGAACTTTGACTTCGGATCTGAAATTCGGGTATTTTTCTTGTGCAGTCGATTTTTGTACTTGTTTGCAGTCACTGAGGTACAGGGGAAAATATTACCAACTTTCTGTATCTGTTTGACTTAGGTCCTACTCAGTTTATCTTACCCTAATATGAGTATTATGCGACCGTTTTTGGTCCCTTGAAGGGCATTCTAAACGATATCTACTTGAAGTGCTGTGTGGTATCTAGAGAAAAATTATGTTCGTCAGACGAACGCACAGAAATTCATGAAATTGAGAGTTTCAGTCTTGGAAAGTGCGATATTTCAAGAGAAATATATTCATTCAATAATCACACATACATTTATATAATGGAATAAGTGTGATATAGGTAGAGAAATGTTCTCATCCAATGACCACAAAATTTACATTAGTAAAGGCGTGCTATGTGAAGAGAAAATGGACTCATTCAATGACCACAAACACACAAATTAATAAGAAAGAGGTGATATGTGGTTCGAAAACGTCACCATTGATCACCCAAACAAAACTATAACTGCAATGTATAAAGACGTTAAGGCGAACTCATTTTCATTTGCACAACTAGGAGTTGCAAACGAATCTTCTCAGAAGACAGGAACTAAGTCTTGAATATATAAATATATCAAACTCATGAAAATGGATCATAGATGAAATATAGAAGTAAAGAAATTACTAATTTCATGAAAATTGAAAGTCCTAAATTCAGTTAATAAAATTATAGTTCAGATTAGCTAAATACATTATAAATTTTTTTAACAAGTTCAATTGAAACTTTTAGAAAAATAATTCTAGAATAAATACTAATTAATTTACGGAAGTAACTGTAATCTTAAATTGAAGTAGAAACCCATGTCTTGCTATTTTGAGGACGTGAGTATCTAAATCTTGACTGTTACATGCTGCTGTACGTACTCAAGGAATTTGGGTTGCAGATGCTCTAGAGTCTCGTTGCTTGTGAACCGGCTTGTTGGATTCATATTCGAAAATTCCGTTTGGGTGTACTAGACGCGACCTGTCCTGCGCATGCCCAGTGAGCTATAAACAGCAATGGCAGCAATGTACGAAGATTACGTGCAGTAATGGATCAAATGAAGCCCAGTATATTGTAGAAGAAGACGTGACATCTATTAAATATCATCTCAGGTAATCAAACATTATCTCCGCAATCGTCACAATCTATAAAATTTCTCCTTATCATGATAAACTTGCAAATGCGTCCTTCAAATCGGCAGTAGGTCGCACGTACATGCATACATATTGTGTGTAATCAGCTGATTGTTCCGGTAACCCTTATTAGACTTAACTTTAACTTTTTACTTTTTATCCGGCATATGTATAACCTAAAAATAATCTTGCGTGTAGTTGAGTAAGTGTTGTGATCTTGTATGTCGTAGATTGTAGTGTTTGACGAACAGTCTTCATCCGTATTACTCTGTGTGCAATTAATGTAAAGACTATAAAAAATTATGTCTGTTACAACATCTTTAGCATAACTGAGTCGTCCGTTTTCTTGGAGTAGTTCTGGTATCCAAACATATGCATGGATTCACATGCGTACGTCTATAAAGACGGATAATATTGATATATAGATAGGTGGCTAGACGGATGGACGCATGGCTGTATGTGTGAGTGAATGGATGGATGATTGGATGGATTTTTTTTATATATATAAATGTCTTAGTCTTTTTCTATTCAAATCTGACTGAAAGCCACAAGGAACCTCTTTGACATTTGCATATACCACAGTGCAGGTTAAACTGAGCAATGCTATCATTTACTAAATGAAGTCTTCTTTGCCGCTAATTACATCGGTCATATAATGTTTTAATAAGTGTTTTCAAATCCTGATCCTGCTAGGTCTTTATACAATTGTACAGATTTTCTAAATAACGTATATCATTCACAATGACAAATACTTTTACTTTTACTTCACTTGCCCCCTCAATTTTCACATCCGGCCCATCATATGAAAACAAAATTGTGTGATTCATTATTTCTCGGAATAGGACATAACTTTTCCGAAAAACTCCAATACAACTAGAACACTTTTCCCATTTAGCAGCCAGTTAATGAAATTGAAACGAAAGTGTATGGATCATTTCTCCAAAAGAGACAATACAAACATATGAGTGCTAACGGGGTCAACATGGTTTATTTCTATTGGCTTAATCACAAAAACGGCATTTGGACATGTGGAAAATGTTAGTTAATGTCAATATATATGTTTATGCATTTAGAAACTATTTCCAAAAAGAAAGAAAGAAACGTAAACAAATATCAAGTTTTGTCTTATGGATTTTGCGGACATCTGTTAAACTGAATTGGAAAATCTTTGTACGTTTATATTCTTATACTATGTAATTAAGAGAGAGAGAGAGAGAGAGAGAGAGAGAGAGAGAGAGAGAGAGAGAGAGAGAGAGAGAGAGAGAGAGAGAGAGAGAATTTGAATCTGATATTTCATACATATTAGGATCTCAATGATTACGGAAAACACTTAAAAACTAAGATTTGTGGACGTTTCACATTGAACTGTGTATATTCCAGACAGCATCGTCTGTTGTGCGTCTTTTTTCTCCAAGTTGCAAAAAAATGTTTAGTAGTATTAAGCGAGAGTTATTTTCGTCTAACACTTGGAAAATAATGTAAAAGATAAAGGTTAGTTTTACATTAAATTGTAGTATGAAATGGACATGATTTACTACTAATCACATTAGCATTATTGGGCATTCCAGCATTTTTTGGGGTCATTATTTCTGTCAGTGAACCATGTGCATAGCAGGGTAAAATACATTCTTTTGGTGTATTGGCTATGTATATGAAAGTGAAAGAATAATCCTAGATTAAACCAAATTAAATCAGAATGCGAGAACACTACCGTATTAAACCAGAATGCGCGAACACTTGTAAATTTCTAAATCAATACCATCCAGTATGACGTTACTTCCTTTTGGGCAGCGGCGTTTTCTGTCTGTGATAGTCCTCTGTTCTGGAGACAGTGCACACCGTAGGTGCAACACTACTATTTTATACAAAACAAAATATACTATATTTCCTAGATCCAAAATTATTTTCTCTTGATTTTGAATAAATAGAGCAGAAAATAAGATTAAATTTGTAGCACAACATAAATAATGGTACAATTCTATATTGTGATAGATTCTACAGTTTTCGGAGAAAAGATATACATATTTCATGAGTTTAACATAAAAGCAGCAATCTCAGTATCAATAAATAACATATATTTGTTTACAAGTTTGGATGGCATACATTATAGTCAAAGCTAGTTGTGTTTCAAAATAATATACAAGAGAATAAATCTGTTGATTTCTGGATTTCAAACATCAAACAAGATCGTGTGCAATGTTTTAGAAAAGATGCGGATTTATATAATACACTTTAATGATAATAACATCGAAATATGCATAATAAATTATGATAGCAAAATTGTTGAAAAAGTACGGAATGGAGAAGGATGCAAATACACAAATTTGTTTTTGCTCAATTTATTTTTGGTTTAATATACAGTACAAATCGATCTCATAAAATGTACAAGCCTTATCTGCAATGATGCAACAAAAACACACAGATATAATTTGCGGAAAACGAGGTTCAATTTAAAACAGCTCATGGTGACTCAGTATATAAAATAGCTAGTTTTGGATATATCGTGGAAATGACAAGATTTGACATATATTTGTAACTATTCATATGTTTTAAAGGATTGAATAAACGTTGCAAATTATGTTCCCGTTGTATATACACATCTCTTTGCTTTGTTGAAAACGCCTAAATACATTTTGTCAAACAGAAAGTATTCCCGAATTGTAAACTATTTTAAATGGTCGAAAAAGAATAGTATTTAAGGTTTCCTACGATTCAGAAAATACAGTTACTTGAACAGATATCAATCGATTGTAGGAACAAATTAAACAAGATAAAAATAATAAAATACGCTGAATTGAAAGAATTGCTAACGGAACAATCTACCTAAACATTGTACAAGCAAACTAGAAAAAGTGTTCGCTATTGAAGAATTTATCTTAGTCACGTGAATTAGCTTTTGCGGGCAAACATTCTTGACATGCAAGCATATGAAAAATAAAATGATGGATACAAATACATTTTGACAATGACAGATGTATTCTCTGAAAATGCCTGGGCCGATAAAGTAAAAAAGAAGAAAGGATATGGGATACAGGACACTTTTAGAAAAATATTCAAAGAGAGAAAGCCGGAACACATAAAGCATGCCGAAAGAAAGAAGATTTAGAAGAAAAATGTTAAGGATTTGCTGGAAAAAGGAAACCATTGAGTATTGTTCAGCTTACTCAGACAAAAAAGCATGTGTAGCGACAAGGTTTAACAGAACTCTAAAGATTTGAATGTGGAAGTATTTCACTCAAAAAAAAACTCGAAAATGGGTTGACGATTTACTGAAGCTACTTTATCGATACAATAACACTCATCATACGCCAATAGACATGATTTAGATTGATGCCAGCAATGAAAAACATAGACCAAAAGTATGGATTAATTTAGTCGATTACTTGTCACCTGACATATTTAGAACTCCTAAATTCAAACTATTTGAAACGGTTTGAATTTAAAAATATAAAACTATATTTGCAAAAGGCTACCTTCCTTAGTTTACCGAGGAAATATTCAAATTAAGCAAGTAATATTAGGTGATCAGGTTGTTTCCAAACTGGAATACTTTAAGGGAGAGAAAATAGAGAGCATGTTTTACGAGTAAATGTTATCTCTCTGCAACAAAAAGATGACATTTCAAAGTTCAAAAAAAATTGAAGTTCATAAGAACGATAGGTGAAAGGTTTGTACTTGTAAAATGAAAATGATACGACGAAGCGTCGTGTATCAGTTGATAACTAGCAGAAAAAATCATTCCATTGAAATAAGCGATGTACCAAAAGTACACCACGGATTGGGAGACAATGGCTGGGACTGGGACAGCCGTTACTGCTATTTTTACTACTGTTACAGTTGGTATATTTCAACAATGGATTGAGAAGAATATAGCCAGTACATCTGCACAGTAAAATATTCCACAATTGCCCGTCCCTTCTTGCAAAGTTAAGTTTGCAATAGCAGCTCAAGTCACACAATACAACCCAGCGATCGGACAGAAAAAAGACGATTTGATGTTTTGTAACACGTTCGCCACACTACATACACTGTTGTAGTTGTGATTGTCGTTGCTGCTGGATCTTGTAGTAATACTACGGACGGTGATGACACGAGGTTTAACGGCATTTTCGTTGATTCTTCTTTTTATAATCAATGACTTGTGAACTTGCAGTCCAAGAATCGAAACTAAGTGGATAATCGTTCCGACGTACTTTCAATTCTTTGATGCGACGTTTTTCCACTTTGCGTGTTCTTTGGTCAAGAATGCTTTATACATCGTTGACATCGTCGTCTTTCTTAGTCACTCTTTGTTTTTTCGTTCATATCTTCTACTTTATAGATGGGTGGATAAGATCCACGAAGGTGTCCCGTCACATTTGCAGAAAGTGTATTTCGTTTTTCCGATGAGAAATTAATCTCTTGTGTTTAACACAAAGGTAGGATGACAACAACGATATATGTAACTTTGATCACCTTCTTTCTTCTGAGGGGCTCCATACAATCCATCAGACACGTCCACTTTGTTTGTATGTGGTCACTTGTTCTATTGCACATCCAATACTGCGGTGGTAGGATCTATTATAGGCTTTCACTAGGACGTGGTAAGACGTCGAGGTCTATGAGTGTGCGTTGATGTGTGAAATATATTTATATACGTTCTTTCAATGTTTTTTGAAACTTGCTTTGATCTTAGGGTATTCAGTCTTGGAAAACATGAATGTGTCGTTTCCTCAGTCGTTTTTGAAATTGTTGATTGAGAAATTCTGCGACCTTCAAAGTTTGCTATCGTTGAGGATGTCGACCACTTTGTTTCAATACGACATTCAAAGCTTGACCTGACTTAAAACATGTTTGCTGATTGATTGTCTATCAACAGAAAGGATTGACTTCAACTATCAAGTATTCTATCTTAGGCATCATCAGACGCTAAGCTAGTTTTCCCCACAAACAACTGAGCGTGACTTTGGCAAAAACTAGTCTTCTTTCGTTGAGTTCGACGTGTTCCATTTCAAATACCTTTGTGAATCGTTACCGTTCTTTAAATCTTTCTTTCTTTTCCCCTGTGTGAAACCACGCTTAAAAACCGATAGCCGCTTGTTTCAATTGGAGAAACTCGTTGACGTATCCCAAAGAAACAAATGCTTGAACTCAATCCGTCCTGTTGGTATTGTTCTTTGGTAGGGAAATGCCAGATTTTGTATACTTGTAACAACTGATATGCACTATCGACAGCATGGGACAATTCCACACTCTCCCACGTTCCTGTCAAAGAGCTCTCTTTGTCGTCGGGAAGTTTTAGCACACGTGCGACGTAGCCTAAACATAATGTAAACATGAGTTTTCCATTGCAATGATGAGTTAACAAGTGATGGTACAAGCATGTAGATGGAAGAACGTTTGCATTTGATTAGATTATTGTATTGACGAATGTGTTCCACATCAATGTGTTCTGTCAAAATATTAGGGTGACCTGTCGGGAGTCGAGCATATTTAGAAACCCCAAAGTATAACGAATATGCGTCGATATACTCGATTTGTTCACATTGAAATTTGTCTGCATCGTACAATATCTTTGTTTTAGGTTCATTGTAACAGGCTTCGCCCACAAAGTGGCGTCTGCATGTGGAACACGTAATCATTCTTTTTCCATCCGGAACACAAGTATTTGACGCCAAACAGCCACGAAAGATCTCTCCAGAATATCAATGTTGCTCTCAATTGTTGAATCCTTTCTCACATTTATCATAATAGTAACATAATCCGAGAAATCATTTCTTATTTGTAGTAGGGTCAAAATGATTTTGGTGATGATAGACGTGAATGTATTTTCCGTCTGGAAAATTAGGTCCTTGAAACAGGATCACTCGTGGATAGACTTTCAAAGTATATTTGAGGAGTGACCACTTCTTGAATTAGTTGCATTTCATGAGGTCTGCACACTGTATTTTTAGAAACCCTAACTTGTTCCAAAAGTATTTCTAGTATTCCTCGATGTTTGGAGTTGTACGATTTTCTAATCGTCCTCCATAATTGCTTCCATTCCGTTGTATCGGATTTCTTTGCAAGAACTCTAGCTACCGCGATGGCACGCGCTAAACACATGACGTCTTGGTGATTGTCAATTGGCACTATACTTCATTTGCAGGTTGAGAGTTAAACGATGATGGTCTTCAGCTTGCCACTGTTGTTTCAGTCCAAACAACAGAGACTCAAACAAGTCCGTAATAAACGCAGGGAATTGCTGGTCTTCTGACTTAGAATATCTAAATTTAAAAGTCTAAGTGTAGGCTGGCGTTCTAGATGTTCTGTAAGACACATTGCTGGTAGGCTAAATATGGGAATAGTCCTCGGGGGCAACCGATCTACTTTCGCTCATGGATAATCTTGACTCTATCGGTCGTGGTGAGATTGGTGGTGACGCATACGGATCGATCATCTTATCGTCAAAATCATTAGGGTGCACTTGTGCTAACACTGTTCTTTTGTGTTAGGACACAGAACGCAGTCGTCGTCGTCAATTTGTTTCTGGCATCTCTGTATAATGGTGTGATTCGTAATTGTGGACTATTTAAGTTTGATTGGTTTGTACTCTCTCTCTCTCTCTCTCTCTCTCTCTCTCTCTCTCTCTCTCTCTCTCTCTCTCTCTCTCTCTCTCTCTCTCTCTCTCTCTCTCTCTCTCTCTCTCTCTAAAATAAACAAACACAAAAGACCAAAGCAAACTGCTTACTGTGTATATGTGTGATGGTGTGTTGGAAAGTAAGCCTAAGTATATGAGCTACCCCCTCCGTTTGAAGATGTGTTAGTGGCCATCCCATAGTGTGTTGGATAGTAAATATGCGTGTTAATGACCCTCACTCAATTCATCATTCCCTTACCTGTTTTCTTTCTAGGTGCTGGATAGTAAATCGGTGTCTTAGTGACCATCACATAACTCCCCTTTCCTTCATCAACTTTGTTTGTAAGGGTGGGCGTTTGTCTTCAAGAATGTGTGTGGGTCTGTCAGAAAATAGATGTTAGTGCTCATCATTCTACCCCATACTTAACATTCCCCTTGCATATAAGTGTGTATGGTTAATAAGGATGAGTATTGGTGAGTAAGACTGTGTGTTAGTCACCATTACCCATTCTCTACCGTCTTCTCATCTGTTTGATTGTTTGTTTGTTTGTAGGAATAGGTGTTTGTTTTTCAGAATGTGCCCATTCCCAGAAACCCCAAAGTGACAACCCACTGTTAAAGGCTCTATAAGTTCAACACAATCATTATTGTTCCACTTCCAATAGGCCCCATCGTTGCTCCTAATGTTAAATTCCCATAAGGTCCATACTAACATTAATGTTAAAGTTCCATATTGGCCCATTGCGCCATCCTGATGTTAAATTCCCATAAGGTCCATAGTGCAGGTTTCGTAATCTTAGACTCATCAAGGACCATGGTACAATTTTTGGGCCCATAACGTTCACTATAATTACTTTCGCGGAATAATACTTTCCTGGAATTTTTTAAAATGATAAATGTATAAAGGTGAAGAGGGTTCGTCCTAATTAAGATTTCTAGTTAAAGATTTTTATTTTAAACAGATATTTACGCGAACAATGGCTTAACTAGTGAATATTTTTATCAGATGCCAAAGTGGAATGACATTTTGACTTGTAATTACAGCGTATGATAGAAGTGGCACTTCCATTACAAACATGAACAAACATTTAATATAGATTATTATATTAGAGAGGGATATAGAGAGAAAAATAATATATGAAAATACAACACATTAACATTACAGCTGAAATATATCAGACTGGTCAAGTTTTAGATCTTGCTTTCTCCTTGGATAAAAGCATGATCAAGAAAGTAAGATAAATTGTCTATAATATTGGGTTTTTTAAATCTGCAGAAGTGAAGAACATTTTTCATCTGTAGGATAAAATTAACAGAATGATGGGGAAAAGTTTTGATCTTAAATCCGAACAAATTCGACAGACCACGACCATCTGATATTCATCTTCTATTTGTAAGGCATCACGTATGGTATATATACATTCATTTACTGGTATTTTATTGTATCTTCCAGTTGTAATCCTGACATTATGGATAGAGCATCTAAGACAAGCAATCGCTTGTCTGAACATTAATATTAGGCCAATATTAAAACAAAGTTCAACATTTAGCCGAGATTTATTGGTGAGCTTTCATGCAATTTTGTCTGTCTGAAATCCGTTGTTGTAACAAGTTATCTTGTAACCATAGCTTAAAAGACACAATACAAAGTTTTTCATCACTTGCGCCTTGTGAAATCAGCACATATCCAAAGCCATATTTATATACTAAATGTTTTATTTTCAAACCCAATTAACTTGACTAGCTTCATCAAGTTTCACTAACATTTTTAGTAACATTGCGCATGATATCTATGATTTTTCATTCTGGTCAATTGTATCCAGTATTTGATACATTTTGTAAAGTTCTGAACACAGAGAGGATATCGTCCACATTCACCTCTAGAAAATGATCCCCCCCCCTCAACAACAACAAAAAAAAAAAAAAAAAAATAGAAAAGAAAAACGAAAAGAAAAAAAAAGAAAAGAATAAAAAACAAATACTGTGCGGTAAGTTTAAATAAATGGTGCAATTCTGACCCGTAGCCTAAAATCACAGTGTCGAATAATTTTCTGACCTCGAAAGTTCCACTGTTAATTGTTTCTAAGGAAACCTCCATTTCTAAAAATAATAACTTTAGTTTTGTCAAGATTAATCTCCATTTCATCGCCAAATTCAGCCACAACGTTAATTTGAAGTTATAGATTTATCGCTGTATCTGCACAATTAACAAGATCATCAGCGTACAATAAGGCAAAACTGTCAAATATATCGGGAGAAATAAATATTATATGTCAACATTTCTCTCTTAATTTGAGAATCAAATCATTTATCAATGAATTACAAATCAGAAGACATAGAATACAACCTTATCTGGTTCAAATATTACAAGGAAAAAAGTTTGTATACTGGTACTGTACTCGAAACTTTTACACATGCACACAGAATACAATACATTGATGACATGATGCATACAAACTTTCCTCTAATACCATTATTACGTACATGTTCAATAAGGTTTTAGTGATCTATCGCGTTTAACGCCTTGGAAACATCTATAAAAAGACAATACAATCTGCCATCAGGGTCTACTTAAATATTTGTGCACCAAAGTTTCAAGATGAACATGTTATCTACGGGAGAATACCCCTTGCGGAAGTCACATTGACCTTCTTCGATTACCTCCCTTTCAGTTGATCATGCTGTCAATCTGCTATTCAAGATCTCGATGAATACATTGTCTAGCACATCAGTGAGTGAAACGCCTTGATAATTATTTACATCATTTACAGAACCTTAATTGTTTACTGGGCACATAATGCTTTCTCTCCATGCATGTAGGAGATTGCCAGATTGAAATACAGTATTAAATAAAAGGGTTAACATTAGAGTAATTTCTACCACTACCACTGTGTGACCCTCACCCCCCCCCCCCAACTTCTTACTTACCACTGGGCTGCTCACGGATATAATAAGTATCAATCGTTGTCAGAGAGAAGCTAGTGTGCATCGATTGTGGTAGCGTTGTCTATGTATAGAAGTCTACTCAAATGATCGTACCACTCTTCACATATATGTCACTTTTACATGTATTAGTTTGTCTAATATACTTGTCCAAATTTAGCAGTGAATACGTTGATGTTTATTGTGTTAAATAATTGGTAACATGAATTGTATGGTTCGGTGGCCCTAAATACTAAATAAAAGTTGTCATTATCATTGATAATAGAAATTTTAATTATTCCTCAAGCATATTTGCTTCTTATTCACATCCTCTGAAAGTATCACTAATTAAGATGTCATATCAGCAACCACTTTGTGACAAAATCACAAAACATGGACTTATTAAAAGCAATTGCAAAGAAACAATATATAACTTTTAAATATTCTTTACTTTTCAGAGCAATATCTATATATATTTTCCATTGTGTGAATATACAGAAGAAAATTTTAGCGACCTATTTTCTAATTTAAGCCTTAATAAAACCTGATTTTTTTCTTGATTTGTCAGATGTTTGCTAGTGTGACTTTGGAAAGAGATACAATAACTCCGAAAAAGACTGTCAAGTTCTCAATTTACTGTATTAGATACAGTATAGCAGGCTGTATTTGAGTGGAATAAAAAAATATAATCTGAATTTTCACTGTTTTCAAAGTTTGATAAATATATTCGGAGTAAAGAATATGGACGAAATGTTTATCATAGACAGAGGAGATATATGTTTTTGAGTAGATATAAGCAAATATTTTACCAGTGAAGTGGGAAACATTGTATTGTCATGAGTGTCGAAGCCACGAGTGACAGTACAAAATGTTTAGACTTCATGACGGGAATATTTCCTGATATGCACTAAAAGAAGAAAGTAGATTTTCTTTTAATTACATATTTTTTAAAGCAAAACCCACCAATTGGCATGCATTTCTTTCTCTATTTTGTGCCAATTGGACAGACGTCTGCATTACTACATCAATAAAAGGAAGTTCCCAAACTTTGCAATAATTTTAGGATAGCAACCTTTTACAAATTTTGCTTGTACATATAATGCTTCAAAATTGTGTATTTTGTCAAATTGTTTACTGTTTTCAAACGAAAATGAAGAGAGTTTTATTTCCGTTAACACATTTCTTGAGTGGATTTATACAGTGAACATTGTTGGCGTGAGAGCACTACAGAAACATAACAGAGCGGTCGCATCAGACAGATTTCAGGGTATAACATCTTTAAACAAAATAGTTTCAAGATTGTGAGTTTACTTGTACGGATTTGGTTCTTTTTTTGTTTTCTTCCTTTGTGCATTCAAAAGTGAATTTTTGGCCTTGTCAAGTTTGAGGTCTAGTTTAGTAACAGACGCTGCACCCTAATTTAGATCGTAATTTCATCTTGGTTTTCAATAAACACTCATCAATTTCAGATTTATCCATTGTTTGCAAGCATGATTATGATTTTGCTGAGAGTTAGAAGTGCCTCCTAAAAAATTTTATTACTATATTTAACCAAGAGTTTTTCCTAAAACTGTGTCCGTTTGCCGTAGAGTGTAAAAGGCATATGATACTCTATGGGTGACAGAATACTGAATAGCAGCAGTTTATGTAAGGTCAGTCACTAATAATTTGCGGGATTTATACGGAAAACTAATTAAAAATATATATTCTTGATGAGCCTACTTATTTGTTGTTTGGAGTTCTTTTTTAGGCACTTTTTGATGGTTCCAATGTATTGATTAAATAAATGTATACTAGACGCTTTGCACTCTTGACACATTTTAAGATCTGTTTATTCTGATGGAGAGAGAGAGAGAGAGAAAGAGAGAGAGAAAGAGAGAGAAGATCAGCAGAAGAAAAATGAAATAGGTTTTAATATGTAAATACAAATTTGAATAACGTACATAAGGGCAGATACATTTCCTAAATGGGAAAAGAAAGTATTTCCAATAGTGATCTCGCCACTGTGCCAATAAAAGTGGTATCGCCACTGTGGCGATATCATCTTTCTCCCACTGATATTTTTCAATATCTCATTGTAAAACATATAATAAAACTTTTTATTCTAAATTCCTAATGCATTCTACTTTTATGCCCACAGGGCAAAAAAAGTAGGGTGATTGTTTTTAGCAATATTGAAATATGTCTCATAAAATTAATATGCACTCTTTCTATCATCGTAATATTTTCAAATCCTCAAATCTCACAACCATAATAAAATATAAAATTGGAAGCATAGTACGATAAAAGAATAGTACGATAAAAGAAATTTACCGAGATATTCATAGCGAAATATCCAGACTTTAATGACTCTATAAACTAGATGTTGCTAGGTCAAAAACAGCTACCTAAAGCAAATACGAAAAGTAACATTGAATTTATGATATATTTAATATTTATTTAGACAAATTTTGGACTAACTACCATGGCATTTATACATAGGTCCAATACTGAATCATTGACTGCTAGCCTAAATAAAAAAGACTTGAAAAAATACAGAATTTTGTTTGTCAACGAATATTATGTGCTTCCTGTTGTTTTTTTTTTTTTTTGTCATCATTGGCGCTTTGTTGTTTGTTTGTTGTTCGATTGTTTGTGACTTAAATATTTGCCACAGTTACCAATCCAAATAATAATTGAGGGTGACTGATATACTTGATAGATCTAGAAGCACGCTATACTTAAGAATATTCGCAATAAAACCTATATTGATATAAAACATACGTCAGGCATAATAAGCGTTTCCATTGGTCTGAATTTTCACTCTGGAAAATAAGATAGTCTTTAATATAAGCCTATTGATCTATTCGATGTATTATGTACTGAGAGAGAGAGAGAGAGAGAGCAAGACGCAGACAGACAGACAGACAGAGACAGAAACAGAGATCACACAACAAAGATGTGGGAATTCTACACTATTTTTAAAGCTAATACTAAGTCGCAAACGATCTCTATCTTCGGCCTGATACTATCCATCCAACTCATCCAACATTAGAATCAATTCGTCCGTTTCCTTCGATGGGACCGCTGATATGAAATCCTTAAATATGACCGAGTAAGTAGATGCTGTCGTTTGAAACTTTCTCTAAGTTAGCTTGCGCAAATTGACTATGGCAATAATTCTCGATTGCTACAAAGAGATTTTCGATCTCCGATTGACTCTCTCAGTGATGTTGTTGGTGGTGATCGTGACTACGGATCGATCATTTTATCATCGAATACCAACATGGCACTCCCAGTGCCGGACGACATAGAACATTGTTTTTGTGTCAGTCGCTTCACTTCTGGCTTTTCCACGGAGTTTTGTAATTGTTTGATGATGTCACTCACTTGTAAAATACATTTATACCAGATTATACATACCTCCCCCTATACAATAGCTTAGTGGTCCCCAACGCTGTGCCCGCGGGCGCCATGGCGCCCACCAAGGTTTTTTGTGTGCCCGCGGAAGAGGTTATAATGAATAATAATTGTTTAAAATGGGTCAAGTTAATTAGTTGGTGCCCGCCACTCTCTCATAAACTCACAAATGTGCCCGTAGGAACAAAAAGGTTTGGGACCCCTGCAATAGCTTGAAAGGATGAGTGTTAGATTGTATGTAAGTATGTATGTGTGTTAATCATCAACCATACAACTTCTGTCATTTTGTAGAGCGTTAATTACACAATAATTTGTGGTTTATTTGATAATTCATTCATTTTTCCATCGAGTCATTCACTTATGTATATTTATTTTTCCTTTAAACGTTTTAAGCAGTATTGCTAAAACAGTATTTACGTGGGCGATATTTACTGTTTCTTCTCTTTTTCCCAGATATGGATGAAATCGTTATTTTCCTTATAAATACTGACTCATTTCGTCTAGAATATCCTAATCCTTAAAACAACAATGTCCTTTTCGCTTGCTGGTTAAGAAAATGCGAATATAACTCCCATTCAATATAAATGAACACAGACTTTACCTCTTGTTTCGACAAAATGTAGCAATACACGGTGTCGAATTCCTCAATAACTAAATGGAGAAGAAGAGCAATAAAGTACATTGAAACAAGGTCGCTCTTTAAAAATATAATTAGAATTTCCACTGTACTTTCCAATAAAAAATTGCACTCAAAACAAAGAATCATACCTCTAACTTTCCACTGTTTATCTCAGTTCCAGAAAGTGGATGTCGTTTGCTATTAGTTGTGTTATTGTCTGTCTGCACATCCTTTTGAAATTCCACTTGAAGGCCTTACCATCCTATCATGTTCAATTTCCAAAGAGGGTCATACCATTTCATCCTTTTCAATTCGGGGCCCCGGGTAGCTAAGTGGTCTAAGGCGCTCACCTTTACTGCTTACTCGCACATCTCACCTCTGTCTGCGTGCTTTTTCGTGTCGCCTCGACCAACGTGGGTATATAATAAAGCTTGCCGGTAGCTTTCCGTGGGTCGGTGGTTCTTCCCGGGGGTCTTTACGGGTTCTTCCTGCACCAAATATCCTGGCCGCCATGTATAGCCTATCATGGGCTGAAAAATGGCAGTAAACCCCACAAAACTAAAAAACCAAACTTTCCGTTTCCCATATAGGCTATTGTGTTCCATTTCCATGTTCTGTTCTCACAGAGGGCTATAGCGACAATCGTAAACTTAAATTTTCATAGGGACCATATTGTCCCATCAATTTCATTTCCATAGAGGGCTGTAGAGTCCTCAGCATGTAAAAGTCAAATATGGGTGTAGAGTATGATCCATAATGTTTAATTTTCAGAGAGGGCTGTAGTATTCCCAGCATGTAAAACTCCAATATGGGTCTATAGTAACACCACAATGTTTAATTTTCATACGGGCCTTAGTGTCCTAAACGGGTCTCTTATTGTTCCTTATACAACTGTAGTTCATCCATCCATACATACATATATACATGCACATACATACATACATGGAGGTATGGTTGTTTTCTACTAATCATTAAATGACTCACAGTTCACTAAAATACATTTTGCACACATGCTATGGCGATATTTAGTATGAAACATAATTATAGCACGAAGATTGTAGCATAAATCATTGTACTTGTTGTGTTAGATAACAGAACTATAATTTTGAAGAAAAAAAAACATAATAAAGAAATAAAGAAATAAAATATAAGTAAATAGATAAGGATATAAATACATGCAAAATTTTAGTAGGTTTCAAAAAAACTTATAATAACGTTCACTACACACTTTAGAAACAAGTCAGCATTTATTTGCCTATAAAACAATAAACATTATGCGATGGAAGAGCAGGGTCTATGTTGTTTGCAGTTGAACTCAACTTATAATCAAGTATACACGGTACTTGACAAATTAAACCTTTTTCCATGTCGGAAATAAGCATATCATGTACATATTATGACCGCTCATGGTGAGAAGAAATACATTTTTAATTTCTGGTTTTAGTCTGCTGTGACCTCCGTAGTTTCTCTGAGAAAACATACGTCTGACTCTGTGCATTTGGAATGGAGAGTCTGATCTGAGTTTAGATAATACAGATTTTAATGACTATGCGTAGTGTAATCAATGTTTCAAAAAATGAAACACGCTATGAGGATTCATGATGATAAATATAAACAAATGTTAAATGTTAATAAAATGAAAGTTCATCGCTAGAGACTTGCCTGACTTACTTTTATGCTCCAAACAACGGGGAATTCTACCTTGAATTAGCAACCCGTCTCGGGTGTATAGACCGTTCTTAATAAGATCCTCATTAATATTCATGTATTACGGAAATTAGACTTAGCAAAGCACTTCGGCAAACAAACCATAGAACAAGACACAACATCATTCACCACGTGAGGTACCATCACTCACACTAACATGGGAAAGAGAGAAGAACAAGGAAACAATATACATAGTGCTGACGTAGCTTACGTAAAACCGTTTAAAACCGATTTTCATCCTATATTTATCTAATTTATATGCATATTTGTCCGCTTATCCAACTCATTTATAATATACGTTCTTATATGTCAATGTGCTGTATGTGCAGCTCATGAAAATGGTATTGTTTATATTGCGTTTATCTTTAGCTGCGTGTTTCTTAAATTTTCCTTTGAGTTCATTCAGATGAACATGTGCTAAATATCTTACCTTCAGCAATTATGACATGATGACGACGACAACGATGTCTATCATGCTGATTATTATTATTATTATTGTTATTATTATATTATTATTATTATTATCAGGTAACCTGGTAACTTGGTAAAGTATGGACAACAACATCAATAAACAACCATTAGGAAAAGGTACATACTGATCATAGACATTACTTTGATTTTTTAGTTCTCACCGCAATGTTGGTAATCGAGGTGCTGTTTTCAAAGTGAGTGGGTGCATGAATTATTAACTTCACCATGCTAAGAATATAAACAAGTTATGAGTTAAAATTAGAAACCAGACTGGCTGTTCTTGGACTGATTGTTCGTTGTTACATGAAAAATACCACAAGTAATGTTTAATGTTGAAACTTTTAAAGGAAATGGCTGCTTGATCAACCACCGAAA
This sequence comes from Margaritifera margaritifera, assembly GCA_029931535.1. NCBI lineage: Eukaryota > Metazoa > Mollusca > Bivalvia > Unionida > Margaritiferidae > Margaritifera > Margaritifera margaritifera. The sequence goes on from JAQPZY010000964.1 coordinate 808,498, forward strand.
ATGTCGTTCCTTATCTTTATGAACGGTCCCTCATAATGACATATAGCAACAATCAATTGGTTTCTTAGCTCCTTCTTCTTCAAAGATGGAATATATTGGAAGCTTAGGTCTTTATGGATTCTAACATTTCCATTACACAACGAAAAACAAAAATATTCGTCACAGATTTGCTCTTGGACGTGTTCAGCGGTAACCATCGATGATGCAATTGCTATTGAAAGCGACTTGCTTAGGTTTGTCATTTATTTACACGAATAAATTCTAAGAAGGGTATACTCGTCATTAACCTAAAAGTGGGTTCTAAAGTTTTTCCAAAATGGCGAACGTTGGAGTGGGTAAGTACTTATCCCTCTTCTAATTATTTTGACTAATTGTACTAGTTTAAAAATAAAACCCCCACAAATATATGTTTATTCAACCTGTATAAACCATGCATTCATTGCCCAACAAAGTTGAATAGTTATAGATAACGTTCATTAATCAGTGACACAATATATATATATATATATATATATATATATATATATATATATATATATATATATATATATATATATATTATTGCTCACGTAAACAAGATGGAGTAACATATCACCAATTTATTTCAAAATTTGGACACATGCAATGAATTGTAAACAACATTTTGCGGTACTGCATGCGCAACATGAAATATAAAGTGATCGAACTGCGGAATGGCAGAGCTGTAGTAAGGTATAGGGCAAACACAAATTGTATAAAAGCAAAATTAAGTGCGATACTTCAGACCAGGCCAGACTTTCATACAGAGGATCAAGTTTTTGTACGTGCTCAATTAATTGCTTTATTTCTTCACAAAGTCATATGTATGATTATTTCGTGACATTACAGACTGAAATAATATTTCTAAACATGTCTCTATTTATGAGTATCAGCCGTGCTTTCTCAATAACGTGTCTTAAACATTATAACCGAGTACATACTACAAGCTGAAGCATTTTATGTATGTAGAGTCTGACTACGACATATTCATGTCTAAACCAGAAAGAAAAACAGTTACATCGAGCACATGGCGCATACAAACCTTTGGGCAAAATGTTAGCTGGAATCATTTACAGAAAAGAACAGAACACAATCTGTATTTATCATTAAATTCCAAAGCAATGTATAGTATAGACGTGAGGGTGCAAAAATTTGTCATACTGCAGAGGATAAACAATATAATTATCATGCCTCAAAAATTTCTTTTCAATTTGCAGATATACTGGATTTACATTTTTCCATGTTCGGCTATGAACATTAATATCATGGTAAATATTTTCTACTCAATGCCCGATAAACTAGAAAAACAAACAAAAATAATGTTCATTTTCGACAGCTCTTAAATGAAAGAATTTAAGGAAAACAAAAACATATATTTGAAGTCTTTCACCTTTCCGTACCTAAATAAACTAGTGTTAAGCGTCTATCGGCATTCAAAGAATACAAACGAATATCACATAAATTCCCCAAAAATAAAGAATATAAAGCAAATTTGTTAAATATCTGAAATTGTAGCTGCAAATCATCCCTCGTAACCTGTACAAAACTCACTGTGTAGAAATGTGAGGTGGTATATAAAGAAATGTCCATTTTATCCTAACTGAATATACATTATCCAAATCCCACTATAGATATATTTGAATTGGATATCCGTGTTTGGCCAGTACTTGCTTCAAATAAGCAACATTTTTACACAGGAAGAAAAAAGACAAAATCATATTTCTGTCTACGTGAATCTCAGAAGTTCTCGAAGTGGTGTTGATATGAGGGGAAGCCCTCGTACTGCTTGACCTCAGAACAAGCCGCCTCCACTGTTAGGGTCATCGGAGCTGGACCACAGCTGAATACACCGATCTGTTTTACCTGTGGAGAGGAACAGAACATGCTAGTTTAAATGATCATATAAGCGAAAAAGAGAACATGTACAGGTAAAACAAATCCACATATTAATGCACAACATTGAACCAGTGTTACGACTCTATGGTCTAAGAAAAATGTAACAGAAAGAAAGTGAAACCAACAAATCAAGTAAAAATCAACAAGCAATTTATTACTAGATAATTAAAATGAAAAATCAAAAAGTCACTTACAGTAATGTGTTTTGAAATCCTAATAATCCAATAAGAATGATTGTTCTAATCACAAGTCCTAAATATAGAATATTCTGAATTCACGGCTGTGTCCTTGAATGTTATGATGTGCTAATTGTCTCCAAAGTCCTGATGTACTAGAAATCTTGATGTGCTGATGTCAAAATGAAGTATTCCAAAATCTCTGAATAAGTTCAGTTAAATTCCAAAATCATTAATTAAAAATCCAAAATCTAAAAGTTTATGAGCACTGTTATAATCCAATGAATATTTAAAATAATTCCTCTCTTAGAATTTGGAATGAATTTTCACAACTGTAATAGCTCTTTACAAGACTGATGGTAATGTCAAAACTGAATAAATGTCAACCAAACATGGCATATATAAAGATTGGTCACATGACAGAATGTTCTAGAATGTGTGTCATCTTAATGGAATTTTACTTGTAAACAAAAATTCAACCTTGACCTTCAAATTGAGAAAACATATTGATCAAAACAACCTAATTCAAGGACACTAGTTAAACATGTTTTTCCTGATAACATTAGGATTTAAGCAAATATTAAAGTGAAGAAACATTTATAATTTCCTAAAATATTTATAATATTATATAAACATCATACATAACACCTCCCCTCATAAAGAAAAAGAAAGATTTATATAATAAAGCTTTCTTTTGAATATACATCTAATACTATAATAACCAAAATTACATAAGAACATGTTTTATGATACTGGACTTAATTACATCAAGCAATATTACATTTCTAGGCACGTGAGAGTGCATCTGCAATCACATTGTCTTTTCCCCTGATGTGTTTGATGTCAATGTTATATTCCTGCAATATCAAACTCCATCGCAACAATCTCCGATTTTTATCTTTCATTTTGTTGATGAAAGTAAGGGGATTGTGATCACTGTACACAATAATTGGAGAAAGAGCTGAGGTGACATACACTTCAAAATGCTGTAAAGCCAATATCAAAGCCAAACATTCCTTCTCAATTGTGGAATAATTTTTCTGGTGCTTGTTTAGTTTTTTAGAAAAATAACACACAGGGTGATCCACACCACTTTTGTCTTCCTGAATCAATACTCCACCAACCCCTACATCACTTGCATCAACAGATAATTTAAATGATTGGCTAAAATTTGGTGCAGAAAGAACTGGTGCATTCTTAAGCATGGCCTTTAACTTGTCAAAAGATTCCTGACACTTGTCAGACCAATAAAATTTGGCTTTCTTACTCAATAAACTTGTCAAAGGTTCAGCAATTTTGGAAAAATTGGAACAAAATTTCCGATAATATCCAGCCATACCTAGAAATCGCATCAGTTGCTTTTTACATAGTGGAACTTGAAATTCAGAGATAGCTTTGACCTTAGCTTCTATAGGTTTAACTTGACCTTGTCCCACAATATGTCCTAAAAATGTGACACAAGCATGGCAAAACTCACTTTTGCTCAAATTAATTGTCAGATTTGCATCACTGAGTCGTTTGAAGAATTTTCGAATGGTTTCCAAATGATCTTCCCAGGTGTTGTTGTAGATAATGACGTCATCGATATAAGCGTCACAATTATCAAGACCAAATGTTATCATGTTCATCAGACGTTGAAACGTTGCAGGCGAATTTTTCATTCCAAACGGCATGACTTTATATTGATAAAGTCCATCTGGAGTTACAAATGTTGAAATTTCTTTTGCCCTTTCCGTCAGTGGAATTTGCCAGAATCCTTTTAAAAGGTCAAACTTGGTGACATATTCCGCATTTCCAATTTTATCAATGCAATCGTCCATTCTTGGGATTGGAAATGAATCAGTTTTGGTGACACTGTTGACTTTTCTATAGTCAGTACACATACGGAATGTATTATCTGGCTTGGGAACAAGAATACATGGTGAACTCCAGTTACTTTTACTTGGTTCTATGAAATCATTCTCCAGTAAATACTGAATTTCTTTCTTCAGATAGTTCTGTTTGAGAGGATTCATCCTATAAGGATGCTGTTTCACAGGCGCAGAATCTACAATGTCAACGTCATGATAAATTTTACTTGTTCGTGTTGGAACATCAGGAAACAAGTGCTCATATTCATGTAATAGCTGTTTTAGTTCATTTCTTTCCTGTTGTTGTAGATGTGAAAGTTTCTGGTCTAGGTTGTTCAATATTTCTGAATTCCGAAGATTGGTTATATCAGAGTCACTATAGTCTGATTGTACTCCATCGTTGATATCTTCACTGTGTGGGACAGGTACAACTAAACCAACAGAATAATAAGCTGGGCTATCTCTGTCAAAATATTCCTTTAACATATTTATATGACAAAGTTGTTTCTGTTTCCGTCTCCCAGGAGTGTTAATGATATAATTTAGGTCATTTACTTTCTTTTCAACGGTATAAGGACAATAAAATTTAGCCTGAAGAGGATTCTGAGGTATGGGAAAGAGAGCCAGAACTTTGTCACCAGGTTTAAAACTCCTTTCCTGTGAATTTCTGTCATACCTTAATTTCATTTTTGACTGGGTAGTGTGAAGATTAGTTCTTGCTACTTCACAGGCCTTTGACAACTTGTATTTGAAATCAGAAACATAATCAAGAAGATTAATCTTCGAATCTTCATTTGAAAGAAGTTTCTCTTTCAATAATTTCAATGGTCCACGGACAGTATGACCAAAAACTAGTTCAAAGGGACTAAAACCCAACGACTCTTGAACTGATTCCCTAACAGCAAACAACAACAAATGAACACCCTCATCCCAATCCTTTTCTGTATCAAAGCAATATGATCGAATCATATTCTTCAAAGTTTGATGAAATCTTTCCAGAGCACCTTGACTTTCAGGGTGATAGGCAGAAGATTTAAACTGTTGGATGCCTAATTCATGCATAACTTGTTGGAAAATTCCAGACATAAAATTTGACCCTTGATCCGACTGGACAGATTTGGGAAGGCCAACAAGTGTAAAAAACTTCACCAAAGCTTTCACAATAGTTTTAGTTTTTATATTTCTCAGAGGAATTGCTTCTGGAAATCTTGTAGATGCACACATGATGGTCAACAAGTATTGGTTGCCTAACTTGGTTTTAGGTAAAGGACCAACACAGTCTACCATTATTCTACTAAATGGTTCATCAAATGCAGAAATAGGTTGCAGATGAGCCTTAGGTATCTTCTGATTGGGTTTTCCTACCATTTGACAAGTGTGACAAGATCTGCAGTATTTAGAAACATCACTTTTGAGTTTCGGCCAATACAAATGATTCAAGATCTTGTGATAAGTCTTACGGACTCCTAAATGACCAGCCAAAGGAGTTTCATGGGCTAAACTAAGAATTTCCTGTCGATATGACTTAGGAACAACAATTTGATAGCTCACTGACCACTCGTCACCAGCGGGTACATCAGGTGGTCTCCATTTCCTCATAAGGACCCCATTTTTCACAAAGTAACACACTGGAACTTGTGTGGCTTCAGTTTCACTAATAGCCCTCTGAAACAAACAAGATATCTCGGGATCTTGCTCCTGTTCAACGACAACGGATTGTCGTTTGTCATCCTGATTATAACAAAGAGAATGAGTTGCCAAAAGAGGATCACTGTGATCAATACCATTTGATTGATCAATACCTGAGGAAAAAGTGACCTCATCAAAAGACTGACCAATACATGTGTCAGCTAAAGGAATAATATCCTGATCAACATCACTCTCAAGAGCTCTTTTTGCCATAGCTCTAGTAACTGCACAAGCAGGGTACAAATCAGGGATTTCAGTTTCGACAGGATCAACTTTCTGATCCAAACAAGGCTTGTCAGTTACAAGTGGATTAACCACAACCTTATCTCCAGATAGGTCATTGCCTAGTAATAAATGAACACCCTCTATGGGTAAAGAAGTCACTGCCCCAACAGTCACAGATCCAGAAACTAAGTCTGATGCCAAATTTACACAATGGAGAGGAACATTTACAAAGCCGCACTCTACTCCCTGAACAAGAACACTTTCACTTGAAGAAGACTCCTCAGACAAAGGCAAAGTACCTGATACTAAAAGACTATGAGAAGCTCCAGTGTCCCTTAATATTTTAATTGGGATAGGTTTGGCAGAATCACCAATAAGTGATATAGAACCTTCTGACATGAATGGTTCATAAGCCTCTAAAATAGAATCAGACTGGGGTTTGTTTGACCCAACAAATGTATTGCTTTCAATACAAGACCGTGACCTTGACCTCGTAGAAATAAGAGCATTTGGAAAAGCTCTGTCTTTTCTCTGTTGCTTATTTTTCAACTTGAAGCAATCAGAAATAACGTGCCTTTTCTTTTTACAATAAGTGCACGTAGGAAGAGATAAGGATTTCTGATCAGTCTTATCAGATGTTTGATTCCTAACAGTTGTGCTGTTGTGAAATTTGGAAGTACTCGAATGAGATTGAAATGTTTTTTTTACCAGAAAACTGCTGAGAGGACGACATATTGCCAAATGAAATTTTGTGAGTCAAGGAATAATCATCAGCCATACGAGCAGCATTTTCCAAAGTTTCCACATTCTGCTCGTCAAGATAGGTTTTAACATCACTATGGATACACCTCTTGAACTCTTCAATTAATACGAGTTGTCGGAGGTTATCATAAGCTTGATCAACTTTCTTGGCTGAGCACCACCTATCAAATAGTTGTTCTTTATCCCTTGCAAATTCGACATGAGTTTGTCCAGTTTCTTTTCTACAATTCCTAAACCTTTGTCGATATGCCTCTGGTACCAACTCATAAGCTTTCAAGATGTACTCCTTAACCACATCATAATCAATGCTTTGTTGTACTGACAGTGAAATGTAGACTTCACGAGCTTTGCCAATTAGTACACTTTGTAATAACAAAGTCCAATGCTCTCTGGGCCATTTCAAGTTTTCAGCTATTTTCTCGAAATGAAGAAAGTATTTATCTACTTCTTTTTCCTGAAAAGGGGGTACTAACCTAATATATCTAGTAACATCAAAACCTGAACTTGTGTTTAAAGGAGTGGAGTGTGCTCTGTTTGCCAGTTCTAATTCTCTTAATTTAAATTGCATTTCCCTTTCTTCTCTTTGCATCTGCATTTGTATCTGCCTCTCTTCTTTCTGCATTTGTATCTGCCTCTCTTCCTTCTCTCTCTCCATCTGTATCTGCCTCTCTTCTTTCTGCATTTTGTATCTGCCTCTCTTCCTTCTCTCTCTCCATCTGTATCTGCCTCTCTTCTTTCTCTTTTTCTCTCTCTGAATCTGAAGCTTTGCCAATTCTAAATCCATCTGGTTCTTTAACTCTAATTCCCTTAATTTCCTGTCAGAACCAGATACAGGCTTTCTCTTCAAACTTAAAGCACTGCTATCAAAAATTCCCTTTCCTACTAAATACTGAATCAAAATAATCTTTATCTCCTGTTTTGTCAATGATAATTTTGCCTCAGATAGACTGTATTTTCTGGCAAGCTCGAGCAACTCATCCTTTCTCATGCACTCTAACTCGTCCTGGGTAGGTTTTGAAATGAAATTCTGAACATTAGATGCCATTGTAAATGCTTGTTGGTTTCACACAAAAAAAAATTCTCTTTTAAAAATCTTTGCCAAAGACAAAAATATTCTCCGAGACAAAATCAATATGAATTTCAAAGATAACTTTAATATCTCTAATATGCTTTAATGAAATTCAGATCCCGGAACGACGAGCCCCCAATTTCTGTTACGACTCTATGGTCTAAGAAAAATGTAACAGAAAGAAAATGAAACCAACAAATCAAGTAAAAATCAACAAGCAATTTATTACTAGATAATTAAAATGAAAAATCAAAAAGTCACTTAAAGTAATGTGTTTTGAAATCCTAATAATCCAATAAGAATGATTGTTCTAATCACAAGTCCTAAATATAGAATGTTCCGAATTCACGGCTGTGTCCTTGAATGTTATGATGTGCTAATGGTCTCCAAAGTCCTGATGTACTAGAAATCTTGATGTGCTGATGTCAAAATGAAGTATTCCAAAATCTCTGAATAAGTTCAGTTAAATTCCAAAATCATTAATTAAAAATCCAAAATCTAAAAGTTTATGAGCACTGTTATAATCCAATGAATATTTAAAATAATTCCTCTCTTAGAATTTGGAATGAATTTTCACAACTGTAATAGCTCTTTACAAGACTGATGGTAATGTCAAAACTGAATAAATGTCCACCAAACATGGCATATATAAAGATTGGTCACATGACAGAATGTTCTAGAATGTGTGTCATCTTAATGGAATTTTACTTGTAAACAAAAATTCAACCTTGACCTTCAAATTGAGAAAACATATTGATCAAAACAACCTAATTCAAGGACACTAGTTAAACATGTTTTTCCTGATAACATTAGGATTTAAGCAAATATTAAAGTGAAGAAACATTTATAATTTCCTAAAATATTTATAATATTATATAAACATCATACATAACACCAGAAAGCTAAAGAAACATGTTCTTATTACAAGTTCCAAATCGTAGAGCCAATATAATTGATTATTCAAGGTACACTGGTTGTTGAAATTTTTTAAAATGAATACAGGGCACAAAATAGAAGCAGACAAAATATTAAATGATATAAAATATTTGTAAAAAAATAAAATATAAAATCCAAGGTCATCACACTAAACATTCCAAATGAGTAATAAGGCATAAAATGGAAACACAAATCAAAGCGAATGCCAAGGCAGCAGAGCATAACGGTTACAACCACTACCATTAAATTTACTTTGTTAAATGACCCATTTTAGGCAAATCTATTTTCCTTACATCTGGATGTTCATAATGAAGGGACCAGAGGAAATCCACGAACTCGGGACGTCCAAAATGAGTGATTGCCTTCAGCCCAGTAAACAAGCTCCTGCCGGCTATCTTTTGGAAGTGTCGCTCACAGATGTACTGGAAAACAAAGCGTCAACAAGATTTGGGGTGAATGGAGAAAAAGTCATAGCCACATAATTGATTTTGATTCCATTGCTAATTTAAAAAAGTAAATGACTACATAAAAATGCTGTTATAAAAACAAAACCAGTCATTAGTACTCTTTTCTGTTTAAGGCTGCAGCATTGTTTGGTAGTACGACACTTTTACTTTACACCGGAATGATTGGATCTTTTGAGTAGTAAGCGAAAAACATACAAACATATGAATGCTTTGAAAACATCGAGGAGCAAAATCCATACTGCATAATGTTCAATTGAATTCATATCTATTTTACTGATTTTTATAACTGGAACTTTGATTAAAGGAGCAGAAATATGTGAAACACATGCTCAGAAGGATGTCTGGAAGTGGATGTTCTTATAAAGACTAGATGTTATAGCCAACTTTGCTTCAGTTCCAACATAAATTCTGTACAAGTATGTCTGATACTGCTACTAAGAGTTAAACAGGAGACAGTGTTGTTACCAGCATGGTAGTGCGGAGGTCATACTTCTGCTGAAACTGGGTGATGAAAATGTGCGTGCTGACAATGTTTCTTTTGTCCGCGGTTTCCACCTCCTGGATGATGTCTGTCAGCCACTCAAATTGCTTCTGTGTTTTCGTCACCCACAGGAAGTAAACCTATAAGGAAAAGTAATTTGCAATTTTCTCAAAATATTTATAGATTTAATTTTTATTTATTTTTTGTTCATTTTAAACAGCATAATGAGGTAGCGTTTAAAAATGAAGTCTCGATATTTTATTGTGGACAATAACAGTGACCAAAGTTGTTGGAATTGCGAAGTAAAGTACTAATTTAAGACATTCAAAATAATAATCTTCGCCAGAGTAATAAGCCAAACCAACTCTTAACATTGGAAATTTGAGAGGTAAAGAAGCTAAATAGTCATGAAAACTATACCTTTTCACAAGGAAACTTGGTTCCTATTTTCGATTTATGGGCAATGTCTTTGAGAATAGAGGCAAATGATGTGACGCCGATACCTCCCCCTACCAGTACTGACACTCGGAACTTGTACCAGTCTTGATGTCCCTCCCCAAATGGACCGTCTATGTACAGCTGGAAATAAAACTACATGACAACAGAAGATCAAAGTATATTAATTTCGAGCGAAACGTCAACCTTGACCGCGGAGTTCATCAAAGCGCTGTAGGTATCAATAACATTTCATCTGATAGTTCTTAGATTGTAAAATGTGAATCCTACTTGCGTTGCACAACTATAGCTTAGCGTTGTTGTTTTGATTTTCATTCTTGCCCTCTCGGAAATTGTGAAATTTATTTTAAAAGTCTGAAAAGGGTTCTCTGAAACGATTACTCTAAATACAAATGGCGCACTGCATTTGCGCTTAAAAGTCTTACAAGCCCACAAGCATAGACTGCTTTCTCTTTCATTTACCAGCACATTTTCGTGGTTGTTTGGTTGTGGATAAATTCAAGGAAAGACTTCCCAAAGCTCTCTATGGCTGACAGTATACCACTAAACGTAGTTTCTGCTTCATTGTGAACATTACAAAACTAATTTGGTCTCAAAAAGGTAACGAGATAACGTTCAAACATGTGTTTCACTAGCTTGTAATGATAAGGAGTTGTTTTTTCTCTTTCACTTTCTCTTTGGACGTTCCACACTTGTTATAATATTGTTGTACCAAAGGTAATGATTAAAGGTCGTATCATAGGAAGTGATTTATCCATCCTGTTATTTATGTCGTACGTCTTGCGGAGATTCGTGGTCCATGGACCAAGTGCCCGGATGTGCAGGCTCAGATGCTCTTCGTGAGGGGCGGATGTCAGCGTAAATGGGTGATACTCATTCTCCCCAATTTTTGGGCAAGCTATTCTAACCCACTGACCCGACTTGTACTCAAAGTTCAAAGGTCGCTTGAAGGTCAAAGCCGTCACATCTGAAACGATCTGTTAAGTATGATTGTAATGAAAACTTACAAAACTGGATAATATTGACAAATGAAATTGTTTGCTGAATAAATGGAAGATTCTAATGGAACAATCTGTACCGAGGACACGGTGGTTACTGATCTGAATAGAAACAAAGATAATTTATTGATTTTTATTATGGTGCTATACACTAAAACAAAGGGTATGTACAAATTCTACACTGGCATAAAATACTTTCCTTTTTTTCCCTACGTATCAGCCATATTAGATAGATAGATTCGCCACCACCTCCCTACTTTAATTTTCAGAAAGGTGTACAATGTGGTTAGAGTATATTGCATAAAGCAGATTTTGGGGGAAATAGTCCGTTGTCGAGAATGAATTTAGAAGACAGCAAAATGGACAAAGAGGTGCTTACCTGAGAAGACACTACGTTTCATAACACATACACAATTTCTCCACTTTATTCAAAAAGGTACGTACCAGATGGCAAGAGTTCCACCTTTTTGACCTGTATAGGAATCTTTTTCCGGCTCATGCTAACAAGTTTGTCCAGCACGAACAGCACTAGAGGACCTAGAAGATAGTAGTGCGTGAGGGGGTCCGCCACAAGCCTCCCCAAGCCATGCAGAATCATTAAGGCATACATCAGCACGTACAGATTGTGGGTGACCCAGAAGGCTCTAAATACATGACGACGAGCGTACGGCAGAGAAAAAACATATATGATGATGATGATTAGCACCAGGCCTATTCCAGTTAAACCTGTAATAATAATAATAATAATAATAATAATAATAATAATAATAATAATAATAATAATAATAATGATAGAAGCATCATAATAGCTACATTGCGTGCACGATAGGATTCTACTCTGTCGATATTCAAAGATGAATCTGTTTAATCTGACAGAAAGTATTTGAAAATGAGAAGCATGCTAAATATTAATATTTTTCTTATTGCTTTTTACTAACTGAGTAGGTGAGAGATTTAAGTGTAAGATGATAGATCAAATTTAGTATATACGATAAAGCCATGGTGAAAAAACTAATATACCAGCCCTTGACTAATTAAAGCCTCAATCTATGCTCTGCCATCATATTCTGTCTGCACTATACATACGTCATATGCATGCAAATCACAACTAGCAAGGAGAAATACATTGAAAATTATACAAAAATGGTATAATGTCTTCAGGATATCCATGCACAGTGTTTTATTTTTGGCTTAGGCTCAGCTCTATTACACCACATTGTGTAGAGCAGGTTGACCCAGCCCAACTGTAACTCCTGGATGGGAGAAAATTTCAAGTAAACATTACTCTACACCCTTATGCATAACAATGGGGACTCTGTTTAAATTTATAGCCTTTACATCGATACAGGCTTTGTAATATTCCTCGAAATCAAATTCACTCTAGCTCTAGAGGGAAGTCATAGCGAGGTCAAACTTAAACTTTACTTAGGAGATTACCTGGATGCATAACTAGAATGGAAACAATATTTATTTAGTGTGCTACATAACAATTAGTATTTATTGTCTCTGCGAAAAAACTTATCCTGCTGAGAGTTCCACACGTTTCTGTCCTTGGGTCATCATTATTTATGGTCTATATCAGCGACCTCGCAGCCTAAGCATAATCCGGCCCATTGTATAGACGATACATTAATATATATGGCTAACCAAAAGCCGATATAACTGTGAAGAACTCCACACAACCTTGATATACTAGCTAAAAGCGAGATAAAGACTTTCAAAAGACATTTCTTCCATACAATTGAATGTAATCTACATATCAAACAAAACAAAACAATATAATAATTCTGAACATAACAGCACCATGCTAAGGTGTAAAAATAAGTACCGGTCACATTCCTTGGCATTTAAGCATCAGTAACAACCTCAGATGGAATGACCATAAAACAACATACCAAATTAAAGGCAATCCAAACACTGGGTTTAATGTAGAAGAACTTAAAAGTCAGATCAGAAATATAAAAAAATGAACATACAAGGCATTAGTCAGACCAAAACTCGAGTACTGTGCAACAGTGTGGGAACCCAAGTCACACATAAAACATGATACCAGAGAAAGAAAACATAATTTAGTAAACAAAATTGGGATGGTACAAAGCATGACCATTAGATGGTAGACACCGTAATATATCTATTGTTTCAGATTTGTCGGAAGAATTCGAATGGCGGTACCTAAAACAATGTCCAGATGATTCAATAGTAATCATGTTGTACATTATTATGAACAACCAAAAGAACAGTTGTCACTAAGGATTATCTGAAAGTACTGAGAAGATGTAATAACCATAAATATCGATATGTGCCAACAAAGACTGCAGTTGCTTCTCTTTCTTCCCCAAAATATAATACAATATATAATGGAACAGCTTGTGACTGAACATGAAAGGCTCATTTTAATCAAAATGGTTTCCATTCATATCGGTTTACTTTACTTCCTTTTGAATTTCCTCTTTAGGGAATTAGCTTGCCGGCGGGAAATTTGCCAATGTTTAAATTTGGTCTAAAAATAAAAAACAAGTCCAAATTTGTTTCTTCTTTTACTTTTTTCTTCATTCTTGTTGTTGGCATTTTTCCTACTAAAGAGTTCTCTCTAGCAGATACTACTATACATAATATGGCTATCATCAAGAAGACAATCGATAATCCCTATTTCACTAATAGTTTGTTTGCATGAAAGAAAAGGTGATAGCTGTGTCTAACTTGACAAAGTACAACTAAAACACAATTACTAAATATTTGCAAACCAAAACATATGGTAAATAAGTACGATCATGTAAATAATACACGTTTGGCTACATCAAAACCATATCTTCAATATCGCTGAGTACCCTTATACCATAATTACATTTTCTATTCCATATAAATGTAAATAGCTCACCTATGAAGAAATAGAATATTCATAGCCTTCCTTGTGAGCACATGATATAACCAATCAACACATTAACTGAAAATACTTAAGTCATTAGAAATATTCAAAGAATTACAATGTGCATAAAATAATCTGTCAATGATATGAAAGTTTGAATGTCCATGAAATAACATTATGAGTATGTAATAAGACTTATTATCACTTAACACTGTGCCATAAATGACCATCATAAATTATTAAATACAATATTGGAGACATGTTGATCTTTGTCAATGATGAACAACTTTTGATCAAAGTTAGATAAGAAATCTAGATCAAAGTTAGATCATTATCACAGAGAAAATATTGAACAAAAGTAAACGGTAATAAACTTTCTCAATACAACTATGCACGTGTACAATGTGTTGCTGAGCATAAATCCCATGTATTGATGATTGCATTCTAATATACCATGACATTTAAAAAGGTTATTGCATCCATTTTTATGACACAATGCATCAGTATCAATGATAATATCATGTATGTATAGGTAAACATATTGCAAGCTCTCTACTCAAAAGTGTGCAACAGGAATAAATCTATGTGTATTAATGCAATATGCAAATAAAGAACTTGTAGGAGATTCTGATAAGTGATAAACGAAGACAAAAAAAAAAAAAAAAACAACAACAACAAAAAGCAACATCTTAAGCTGAAGTTGCAAATGTATAAAATAGAGTAATGCAAAAATATTTAAAAAAAGAAAATCTTAAACTTTAAGTATATGAATAATCATCATCTTTCTTTCCATTGATGGGAGACATTTCATGCTCAGTTTTCCTGGAAAATGCAGCAGCTGATCTTGACCTTGACCTTTGATACAGTGATCAATACCTTGACCTGTCATCAGGCGTCGCTGAGCTTCTACCATCAGGTGACCTTTGCGAGTAGGGGATACGACTAAAATTCAATAAAATATTTTGCAACATCTTGATGCATATAACCGGAAAATTTCTCAACAGTTCTTTCCCCAACTTCAGGTTGTAGAATGATTAAAGTTTGTAATCCAGCCATACCTGCAGAGTAACCTGGTGTACTTGCTGATGGTCCTGATGGTAAAAAACCCCCTCATATTACCATCGTTACTCTCTCCAACAAGATTTAAAAACGGATTTGTTGAGTTTGGATCCATTTCCAGTCCAAGTGGTATCAACCTCGAGACACAATTGTTCCACATGTGAGCATGTGGTCTTGCTACACTAACTCGCTTTTACCCCAAACAATGTCCGAAAAAAACTGTATATTGAATATAAACTTTTGATTCTTCACCATATATGGAAGTGACTTGCTGAAGGGGTTGTTGTCGATGTTTAAATTTGGTTTAAATAGAAAAGAAAACAGTCCCAATGGTATTTCTTCTTTTGTTTTCTTCTACATTCTTGTTGTTGGCATTTTTCTTCCTGAAGAATTCTCCTAAGAGGGGTCACTCCAAACCAGACACATAATTAGCAAGTGAACCAACTCATATGGTTGAATCACAACCATGAAATTGAATTATCTCCCTTTACACAGTGTTCTCCCAAGGGCCTTTTACCTTAGCGGGCCCACTACGCTATCGTTTCAAACTCCGATAACCCCGACGCTTTAGAACCTGCCGCTACGCTATGCTCTTGTGCCGCTACGCTTTGATGTTTCCCACTACCCTTATAAAATTAATTTGTTAACAAACATCCTGTCACCTAATTCAAAGCCCTACTCAAATGACACCTGTTCTTACCTCTTCTGGGGTATTTTATTAAGATAATCCAGGATAATTGCTCACTCACTTAACCATTATCCATTGTACCTGGCTTGCGTGACAACCTGTGCGCGACCTTTGGTGAGGGTTTCGTCTGCACCTAGTCACGTGATTGGTCAGCAACAATGGAGTCTAATGGTAGTGTGTTATATATATGTCAGTCGTTTTCATTAACAGCCAAAGCAGTTACACTGATTAAATTAAAAAATTATTGTGAACAATGAACACACCACCTTCCAAGAAACGAAAAATTACCCAGCGCCCGGTTAGCCCCATGTTGGCCTGGTTACGACAATCAGAAATTAGCGTCACGAATAGTGGCAGTGATTCTGATTCCGATAGCACCAGCATGATTTCCAAAAAGAATGATATCAAGAAACGAAGGATGGGATTTAATAATGAATGGAAGACGTTATTCCCTTGGGTGGAAATTGCTGGATCGGATGGTAAGTTTTCCATATTGCTAACTTAAGTGAGTGCTGCCCTATTAATTTCTCTTTTCTGCCTATCCAAGTAATAAACGGAACAATTTTTATCTTCCAGTTTTACCTCTTTTGAAAAGATATAAATAAAAAGTATTCCTTTATAAATATAACTAAAATAATTTCATCCATATTCTTACTTATTATTCAGTGAAGTCATGACCTCAAAAGTTTATTCCACCCGGTCTATATCAAATTCTTGAAAATAAGACTATGCAATTACATATATATTTTGCAGGTATGCCGTGTAAATTGTGCCTGAAGAATTTTTCCATGGTAATTAACTTAATTAGGATTCATGTATATTTGTCTCTTTTTTGTACATCCATTAATAAATTTTATGTTCCATTTTTTTCAGATTGTGAAAGGTCATTCTCCTCGAATAGAATTAAGAGTGTTTTAAGGAACAGGTTGTCACAGAGGTTACTGAACTACCTGATGACAATCAGTACTGAAGGACAACCCTTAAAAGACTTTAATTGTGATGTTGCAGTCAGTTTATATGGTGAAATGAAGAAAAGATGAATATCATTTATTTAAATTAAGAAATAAATGAGATATGCATTGTTGTTACTGTTATAACCTAGATATATAAAAAATACTATGTAAATATATGCACTTCTTTTTATTTCATTGATATTAATTTGTTTCACTTTTATGACGTTAACGCGCGCTTTGTAAAACATTTTATGACCCAAACACGCGTACCCGATGCTATCGAAAATTTCTGGGGAGATCACTGTTACATATAACCCTCTTCTACACATAAACTCAGTATTATAACACCTCATGTCTTCCTCTCTTAACTCATCCGTGTGATACTGCTCTAGTTTGATTGTTGCTCACCCAGTGATAATCTTCAAAATTAGGGCATATTATTATGCTGGCAACAGAAAAACCCGTCAAAGCAAGTGCCTACACGTGCATGAGAGAAACAGTGAAGTCAACAGTCGTGCACACACTCATTTGTTTTCATGTTGCCATGGTGACATTATTCACCTGATGATTTCTCATCGACCGATTGTTTCTTCCTTTTAAAAACAGGCAAATCTACAAAAGCGGCCATACTTGATTATATTGCTAGTTTTAGCAAATGCAATAATTAACTCACCAGTTATTGTCTGCCAAGCCCAATAATGGAAGGACGCTAATACATCAGATCTGAAGCAAAAAGGACGTTTAAAAGATAATAGTCAGATTTTACTAGCCTCTTTCATATTGTAGACTTAAGGGGAAATTATGCTCAGAATAGGAGACACAAATTAACATGAACATACAAATGAATTGCAATTGCATCAACATTTCTGCTTCATGGCTTCATATCATACTTTTCTTGCGTTGAACGTGTATTTTTTTTTTATTTTGGATAATTTCCGTAATTTGCTAATATTCGCAAAAACATTTGTTTGGATAAGGCAAGAAGTAAAATAGAAATATTCCGAACTTACGCCCTGAAATACTCTCTGAACTGGCAATTCATGTCGATACTGGCATGTGTAGAGATGTAGTAGAAGTTAAACCCGTGTCCAATACAATGAACAACTGAAACATACATGAAATGAATAGTTTACTATTACTTTAAAACATACAATTTATATATATATATATATATATATATATATATATATATATATATATATATATATATATATATATATATATATATATATCACATTACTAAATTCAAAGACTGTCCTTGTTTTCTTCGCCATCAGATAGCTCCAACATCTTTGTGATATAAAGTTGGTAGTAGGCATCCGTCAGTCTCATGTGACCATGGATCTGCGCCGATGGATGTTGGCATCTGCTTGGCAGTATATGTTGTGTCACCAGGGTCCAATGCGAGAGTGGCAGTCTCTGCCACACTTATTACACTTGTGATCTGTAGTTCGATAATTTCCTTGCTGCTGGGTTTTTCTGTGGGTCCTTTTTTCTTCTGATTTCTACCTCAGATCCCTCTCGTACTTTATGAGTCCCTCCTGAACCTCGAGTTGCCATGCACGTCTATCTGAGGCAACCTCTTCCCAGGTGTCTGTTTTGATGCCAAGTGCCTTTAGGTCACGCTTGCATGTATCCTTATAGCTTAGATGCGGTCCTCCGACCGGTCTTTTCCCTGTTTCTAGCTCTCCATATAGGAGGCCCTTTGGGATGCGGCCGTCCTCCATTCTGGACACCTGGCCCAACCAACGCAAACGTCGTTGTCTAAGAAGGGTGTACATACTTGTCATCCCTGCTCTGTCAATCACTGTGCAGTTGGGAACTTTGTCTCTCCAGGTAATGTTAAGTATGCGTCTGAGGCAGCGCATGTAGAATGCATTGAGCTTTCTTTCTTGTTGTGTATACAAGGTCCAAGATTCACTCCCATACAGGAGAGTGCCTACCACACAAGTTTTGTATACTTGGACTTTGGTGTGTTCTGTCAGCTTGCTGTTGGCCCATACTCGTTTTGTCAGCCTGGAGAGTGTTAAGGCAGCCTTCCCGATGCGCCTATTTAATTTGCACTCAAGGGACAGATTGTTTGTGATTGCTGACCACAGGTACACGAATTCATGAACTACCTGTAGCTCAAAGTCCTATATGCTGATTGATAGAGGATCATCAACACCCTGTCCCATCACCTGGGTCTTGTTTAAGTCGATGGTCAGCCCGAAGTGCCTACATGCATCTGCAAAACGATCCATGAGTTTCCTTTAAGTGGGTTGTGATTGCTGCGTCGTCAGCAAATAGGAAGTCCCTAATGCATTTCACCTGCACTTTCGTTTTCGCCCTAAGTCTGGAAAGGTTGAAAAGCTTCCCGTCTGATCTAGTGCGAAGGTAGATACCTTTTGTGGATCCTCCAAAGGCATACTTGAGCAGGATGGAAAAGAAAATACCGAACATCGTGGGGGCAAGGACACACCCCTGCTTCACTCCGCTTCTGACGTTGAATTCTTCCGATATGGAGACATCGTGCATAATTGTCCCCTTCATGTCTTCATAAAGTTGGTATATTGAGTAGATTCACATCGAGGTAACACATGTATGAAATTATGACAAGGAAAATATATTATATAAATAGCACAGTTTGAAAACTTTCAAAGAACATTGTCAGGAGAATCAAAGCCCACAAGGCCTCAAGTACGGCCATACGAATGAAAAGAAAAGGAGAAAGTTTCCCTTTTCAGATGTCATCGGCAGAAATACTGTAGGATATATAATATATTTTATTAATATAGTATTGTGATAACAGTGATAAGACTATTTGAATCTCATAAAAAAATATGGGACATTCCCCCCTCCAAATATAGCAGAAAGTAGATTTTCTGTCAGTGTTTATATTAGTTACGTTTCGACAGATTTTATATCAGTATTCCTTGTTTATAAAATGTTAAAATTCACTCACATTTGTTACAAGCAGATATCAGCTGGTTCTCCTAACGGTTACATTTATGACCATCGTGGTTACAATTGTCTCTTAATGGCATTATTTAACAAGATAGGTATGGGACACACAGTGTAATGAGAAAAGACAAGATTAAATACCAGGAAAACTGCGATTATGAGAGAAAGGTGGCTTAAAAATTTAATAAAAGCAACCAACCGGTGAATATGAGTGCTATTACAGCGATTAATTTGTGCATTGCGTGGGCGGAGTCAAAGGGAATAAATCTGATAAGGAACATTTCCCTTAGGAAGGTGATTGTATTTCTGCTCATGGTGACCAGTAGAGTTGAATATGTCCACATAATGACGCTGGCGGCGCCACGGGGCACAGCCACACCATACCCCGCGATACGACGTAAGCCGTAATCCTCACCTTGATAGGAATAATCTGCAAGAAAAGAGGAGTGTTATCTACAACAGATGACTTTATGATCCCCAGTTTTTTATTCGTAACTGGTACGTGTATCTCTTTAAAAAGCTACGATAAACAATACATTTATACGCCTTCTATACCACTATCTGCACGACATGAATGAAGCAATCTTGACATTTTGAACTGCTTTTAATTCAAAGGTTTTGATTTTATTTACGGTCGAATCTATCTTAAGCAGCCAACACATGGAAATAAGAAAGGTGGTCACCAATAACGTATTTGCTGAATGCAAGTTTATTTCTTCTAAAGTATTTTCTGACAACAAACTTGGAAAGTGGGTATTTAAGGAAGGTGATTGCTTAATTTAAGTGATATTTAAGATTTGACATACAAATTCTTAATATTTTATAATATAAACTAGTTTCAAACCAATACTTTCATAGAAAATTCCTCGATAGTTTCAAAGTTATTTACTATAACGAGTAATCACATTGGTAACGAAAGACAGATGTTCCTGTCCTTGGTTAATTCTAAATACATTTTAATAATCACAATTAACCAGAAACAATGAAGAATTCGATCTGCTTACAATAAGCACTTTCCACAAAAATTGCGATGGTAACGAGAATGTAGAGCGTAGCCCAAAAGATCTGACGGCGGTAGTTCTCCAGCCAGTGGAAACAAGCAGACTTCCTCTTCTCCCACTTCGTTTTGGGCTGCTCTTTTTGCTTGGTCTTGATCCTCACCCGCGATTTCAAGCGGCCCAATGTTGCATGTGGCGAAACCGCTTTATCAGATCCATGACTTAAAAAAGCAACAAAATTGTCGGTCAAAATTCCAAGCAGAACTTTCCTCGTACTTGTTTTGGTGACAAATGCAGTCATAGATAAGTAATTCGTGCGTGCACTTCCCTAATAATTATATATCAGTATGTAGACCCTTTCACATTTATTTGTAAATAAATTAAACTTAGCGATCTACGAGGATAATTCAAGATTGTGTAATCTTTCTTTATTCGACAAAATAAGATATGCGATTTGTATTTCAAATTAACATGTATATTGACAAAAAGCTATTACTTATTGGAAAGTCTTAAGCACATTAAAGTATTACATGGCATATACCTTTTACCAGATATATTGACAAGAATTTCGATCGAAAGAGGCACGAATCAGACATTCATGCTAAGGTTATATCCGATCTTAACAATGGGTATATTATGTCATTAAATGATGTTTAAACAAAAAATAGACTCCAGCCAGATACAGGGGTTTTGTGTTGCGTTAGCCTAGCTATTAGTCATTCAGTTATACTAGATCAGCATTAAAAGTTGAAATGCTGTTGTTACAACTCTATGGTATAAGAAAAATGTGACAGAAATAAAGCGAAACCAACAAATCAAGTAAAAATCAACAAGCAATTTATTTCTAGACAATTAAAGTGAAAATTCAAAAGACACTTACAGTAAAGTGAATTAAAATCCAAATAATCCAATAACTGTAAGTGTCCTAATTACAAGTCCTATATATAGAATTTTTCGAATGAATTACCGTACCCTTAAATGTGCTGATGTGCCAATAGGCATTAATGTCCTGATGTGCCAGTAGTCTTTAATGTACTGATGTGCCAAAATGAAGTACTCCACAATATCTTTGAATAAGTTCACATAAATCCCCAAATCATCAGTTAAAAATTCAAATTCCAAAACAATTGTTCAGTAAGAAATCTGCTTAAAAATATGTAAGATTATTATTACAGTGATTGTTTCTTTTAAAGGGGCCCAACTTATTCAAAATATATACGAAGAAAATCTGAAGCGAGTTCAAGATTGCGGCCAGACATAAGCCTTTAAATTCCTGGATTTGAACCCGCCAAGATATGCACAAGATCCCCAATCCTAAGGTCGAGATCAAACGCTCGAAGCTGTGCCAGCTTGCAGCTCCAGGAAGGGTTGCTATCAGCTGAAGATGACGTCATTACCAACAGACACGACTCCGAACCTAGATAAGGTTAGACTCGGTATTTCTGCCAATCAGACATCTAGGAGTACTCAGCAAGCTACCTCTGCGGCTAGTCCCCTGGATACGGCTGTACGTTAGTTATCGAGAAACAGTTAATGCGCAGCAATAAGAATGCGTCGTTCCTCGCTCTTGCTAGGTGGGGCTCCAAGTAACAGAGGGAATATTCAGCAAAAATAAGAAATCCACTATGCAGATGCAAGAGATACCGTTTTATTGGGAGCAGTGCCCTCTCTCCAAGCAGCAATCATCACGATTCAAATATAGTTTAATCTGGCCAACAATACGGGGTATGTTGGTACTGAAGGGCAGTCGCACACCCTATCAACAGCTATTTTGGCCGTGGAAACCAGATCGAATATAAGCAGTTCTAGTAATTACCACGTTTTATACGACAACGGTGTGCACATCTCTACATTACCGGACATTGACCTGTCAATCTACAAGTGAGAAAGAAGACCGTAGCAGGTATATGCTTATATTTATCGTTATCATGAATGCCGCATGAATTCGAAGACCAAACATTAATACAGTCAGGTCAGTGACATGAATTTAGTGAGAAACTTTAATAGTCAATATTAACATATTTCCCAGCTCAGCGACCATAGATATTTGAGGAATTTTAATATCAGCGAGTTGATACTGGCATTCAGTTGATACAAAGCGATTATGCATAAGGTCTTCCCATCCAGAACAAAAGAATTGGATGCATATCAAGCAGAGATTGTAAAACACATGCCCTAACGAAATGGGGTCCCGCATTCTACGAGTATCACAAGGAATTTGTCTATGGCTCTGATGGGAATCTACCCCATAGTAGTTGCTGCCTACCTACGGGGCCATATGTGGCAGAGGAAACAGCTCTTATTCCATTGTGACAATATTAGTACAGTTAATATAATTATGCAATGCCGATCTAAGTCTCCGATGATGATGAAATTGCTCAGATGCTTAACATAGATCTCAGCTCTGTATTATTGTGAAATTTTAGCTGAATATATTCCAGGGAAGCAGAACCTCACTGCAGATGCTTTCTCTGGTTTTCAGAAGGAAAAAGTCTGGCACCTGGATTCAAGAGCACAGACAACTCCCCTGCCATGCCCGGACACAGAGGAGCTGATACAGTACTAAACAAAACCATGGACCAGTTATAACAAGCTGCACACAGCCAACGTACTCAATCTGTCTATGTGTGGAGCTGAAAATTTTTCAAACATTGCCTGCTCATGCTGGGCCGCTGGGATCACAAGTGTGGTTAACCTTCAGCACCCACTGATGAAGATGCCCGTGTTGATTATGTGGCCTATTGCTTCAAGATTATTCATAGCCGATATTCATCAATCAAGCTGTATTTTTACGGTGTCAAATAGTTATGTGTCAGACCGGCTGGGGTTGGTGTATAGTGCTTGTGAGTGCACACTTCTCGGATGTGAGCATTCAGATTCTTTCTACGGATGTATTCCTCTCAAATGTGAGCATTCGGATTCCTTTTAAGGAGGTGTATTCTTTTGGAGGATGTGTACAATATTCTATAGTGTTAAGTGCTTCGGTGTTCTTTGGACGTTTAGAGTTCTTCCCACAGAGCGGTGATTATCAGGTTAATTTACATTATGCTGTATATTAGTGGTGTGCCTACACCGTGATTTACATCATGTTTTGTTTTATATTAGGCACTCATTACTCCTATCGGACTCGTATAGTTCAGTCAATGTACTTACTGTTAGATGCACTATGGGATTTTTTTTTCTTGCATATCTGAATTACATATTTCATTCAGTCAGCTTTATTAGTGGTTACTTAGTTACACTTTAGGACATTCGTGCAAATTATTTGCGTCACTTCATTGTTTTTCTAACTGCTATACAATTATATAGAGTGACTGGAGTCTTGTTTACACCCACACATATTGCATTTTAGGCATAAATCCTGAACAGTGAACACACAATGAACATCATATGCAGTTCAGAATTTACTTTTTTGTCGGCACATTGATTGAAGTTATGACACGTGTCTTACCAGTGCTGATAATTTCTTTTGATTCATAATTATACATGTAGATAGATTAATGTGGTATCTTAGTTTCATACAGTGATGTGATATTTTATTCCGTGCTCCCATACTGCCCTCAAAATAATTTAGTTACTTGTTCATGTATATGCTGATCTAGTTCCTCTAGTTCATTTACTGTCTTTGTCGCCCATGGTCCGTTTCCTAATTTGCTCATGCTGTGTGCTAATATTATTAAAACTACGGGTACTCCTCTTCCCATACAAGTCCCTTCCTTGGGACTCTCCGCTGCATACTACTCAAGTTGTCCCCTTCCCAGCATGCAGCGTCGTTCTGGAATTCTGTTCCCAATCCAGTCAACATACAGATTAATTTCCAAGAAATTTCATCATAACAAGTTATGGCGACTCAGCCTCAAAATTTCGGCAGCTCTGCCTTAACAGTTATGTCATTCATACTGGCGACTCCGCCTAAGAACATCGGCAATTCTGCCTAGAAAATTCTGTCATTCATTCATACTGGAGATTCCTCCTCATAGATACTGCATGCTTCCCTACCATCTTACCTCAACTAACCTCATGCAGCAGAGGGTGAGACCTAAGGAATGCCAAATATATATATATAGAGATATATATATATATATATAGATATATATATATATATATATATATATATATATATATATATATATATATATTTCATGAAAACATGCAATAGTTGTTTAATAAAACAATGTGTGGACTGCTTCTCTATTATTTCTTTTTATGCTATACTGCACCTTATGTACTGATCACCGGTCCGTCTAGCTATATATGGGTATTGAGTGAGTTAGTGGTTTTCAATTCATAGTCCGCTTGTCTATCATTCCATATAATTTCTATTGTGTAAATGTAAAGGAATGTTTTCACGATGCAGACTGGATATATTTGGAATGATGATTAATTAAACGT
This sequence comes from Margaritifera margaritifera, assembly GCA_029931535.1. Taxonomy (NCBI): domain Eukaryota; kingdom Metazoa; phylum Mollusca; class Bivalvia; order Unionida; family Margaritiferidae; genus Margaritifera; species Margaritifera margaritifera. The sequence goes on from JAQPZY010000964.1 coordinate 833,420, forward strand.
CGCATGTAAGTATATATGTTGTTGCAAATTATATTTAATTGATTCAGAATCAAATTTAACGGAAAGAAGAGCTTACGCGAATTCATCAAAGAATGACTGGCGTCGGGAACGGAAGCTCTTCGACAAATGTCCCGGTTTCCCTTGTCCTGATGATAATAATAATAATAATAATAATAATAATAATAATAATAATAACAATAATTACAAAAATGGGATCACACTGTAAAAAGTTTGTAAATACTTGTACAGAGTGTATCAACAAAATCATATTAATTGGGTCATCAGTTCCACAATATGCACTATAATGAGAACGTATGGATCACCAATTATCTAATCCTTATCCAAAAGGCAACATTCAGTTTGATTGCTTAGACGTAATTAAAAATGAAGAGATCTCGCCCAATAAGTGTAAACAGTGTTTCGATGATCTTATCCTTATTTCATAATTTTATGGTTACAAGTAACATTTATGTTATTAAAATTGACAAATGAAAAATTAATATTGTGAATTGCATGCATTCTTTGTTACTTTCATAGCAATATATTTGGGCTATTATAGAGCAGTAGCTAGCAGTTTTGTTGGCTGTTTGATGAAGATTTCTCTATTTCTATATAAGGTTGACAATAAATGTTCCTTATCAACACTAATGATATCTAATTTCCTATCCTTAGATTTTATAAGCCGGACATCTTTAAAACGAGCCCTTGCTACATATTCAGTTCCATATGGAGATGAGTAGTTTGGTTAAACGTTACCGTAAATATGGAACTAAGACAGTATGTTCACTGTTGTAAATACTAAATACTCAGCCTAAATTGATTTGCTGTACACATATCGTTTAGTATCAATCTTACTAAACAGTGAGGCATTAACTCTTGAACAAGTAGGAGAGCAAGCAGAGAACGATAACTATTATATTATTTAATTGTATAGGAGACGACTACAGCTTGAGATAAGACAAAAATGTAGGAGAATGAACAAACCAGAAAAGTAATATGTTATGATGAAATGGACGCAAATATGCACCAGGATCATGTTGAGGTAAACAAAACATTCATATAAATATCCCGCAATAGTAGGACGAATACTAAGGGATAAGAAGCCTTTTCTTGCACAAAAGTACCGTAACTTGCTATGGACAAAGAGGCGTTCTGTAGATATGATAAATAACTCGTAGAATTGAAAATAGGAACAAATGTTTAGACATGCGAAAAAGCAATGAAAAAGGGAAAGACATGGAATAGAGTATATTCGTGAGAAAAAGGTTCAATATTCATTCACTGTAAGAGTTTCATTGATTTTATGTTCTCTTTACAGTCACATAAATGTCTGTCGAGGATTGACCTTCCATATATATAGTGACTTCGCTAACGAAGAGAAAGGTAAATGATGAACAGAATTACAGTGAAATGAGGATACCAACTGTTAGAAATAACATTCTTAGCATCAATTGCTAAATTCAGATTCTCAGTGTGGGTGAATTCTGATCTGCCCTTTAAGTATTACGAGATGATATTTGACAGACTCGTTATACATAGGAGGCGACTGGTTTACAACTGAGCACAAAACATGTTCAAGATACAAAAGTAAAATTAAGTTTTCTATGAAAGCTTGTGTTAAAGTACAGCCTAGTTTTACGGGCATGGTTAGAAAGATAATTGTGTATGAGACCAAGCTATCTTTTATTCTCATTGCTTTTAAGTATGATTATTCTTCAGTGAAATTATGAATGAATAATGTGAAATATAAATTGCTCTGCCCCATGATATAATTTTAATTGCCTAATACCTAGGAATCGCACAATACCTCATGTGCATTTACTTTTCTCTCGAACATTATTAACAGCACTTTATGTATTGGTGTTACATTGCTAACTAGTACAATATAGATTATTTATAACAGTTCGAATTTAATTATAATATTCTTTCTAACCATCAAGCTGGAGAGTTGCATTCTCGAAAATCTGTTCGTACTCGTCCGAGGCGAATATTCGCTTGAATGTGTCAAAGTTGATATTGTCGGTTTCCCGAAGTCCAGCCTGAGAGTAGAGGGTATCTATCAACAGTTTGACTTGGTCATCCCCCAGACTGCTGTCAGACAGGTCCAGTATTGACCTGGAGATACGAATATGTACAATACATATATCCCAACCCGCAGTTATTCTCCCGATCAATGTAATGAAAACGGAGAGCATATATGTTCAAGTGTATAAAAAAAGTTATTTAATTCTTACCAGCTGCTTATTCCAATCCTCCAAAATATAAGCCCTTGTTCATGTGTTATGGTTAATTTAAGTAGTCAAAGATGTTCTGTATTTATAGCTGTGATGTACTTCAGTGATAGAGATAATTCGAAACATATTCAAGTGTACATATGAATATTGATATATCAGGAAGGAGTAAGCGCTTTTATTCTGAAGGGAAAATACGAGGCTTAATATTAAGTAGCAAAATCTTTCAACTTTGAATATACATATTTGGAATTGTGATAGATATATTCTTTATTCAGCTAATTCGGGACACCGTCCTATCATACAACAGCATTTATTATATACTCATTTTTTTCTCCATTAACTTTGCCTTGTCAGATTCGTGCAGTATTTCTCCATACTGCACGGCTTCATACTGCACGACACGTGTCTAAAAATAGTATCCCGTGTTAGGAACTACTTTTTATTGTAAACAAATAAAGTACGCAAATGTAGCAGACACCGGAGCTTTTGTTTTATTAGGTTTGTCTGTGGATGAACTAAGCAAGCTGTTTGAGAGTACAGATGATAAAGCTGACGATGTGGATGAATTCATTGAGTCACAAAAGAAACTTTCAAGCAAGCAAGTGACTCAAGTAATCATAGTGCCAATTATACCGTACAATATAAATTACACGACAGTGTTATTCTTGATCTGATAAACTCTTTGACAAATGTGGTGAACCATTTTTGACACCCAATGAATAACGTACGGAGTATTGCCTGGCATAGTTTGATAGAAGTTCGCTTTACTAGCCTGATTATGCCAGGAATACTGTAAATATTTCTCTCTCAAATCTGAATACTTTGAACAGATGATTAATGTGTGAAATTCATCTTCAAGCAGCAAATGTCCATTTTTTTAACAATGCTCAAAATAACGCATATCTCTTGGTATATCTACATATCCTCCGTTCTCAATATATAACCCGCAACTGGAACACAGAAATCTAGCTGAAGTTTTTCGTAGATAGTAAGGTAGATCTATCGATATATATTTTTCTGCATTTAACATTGACTTATATTGACAATATGCATTATGTAGATTCTGCTAGATTTCCATACCATGATTGCTACATGCAGTCCTTTAATCTTTGGGGAAAGAATTCACAAAAAGGTTCATATCACCAACATCTTGAAATATCCACACATACCCAAAACCGAACTCAAACAAAATGTTTTTGACTTTAATAGCCGATGTTATTCTATCACAGCCATCTATTTCTTTTAACATCTTATAGCAATTAACGGGATATATATGGTTTTCCATTTGCAAACGTTTGCACCAGTATTTAGCACATCATAAACGGTAAGTAATGGAGAAACATAATCTTCCACATTCACCCAATATTACTGCGTCAATAACAGAATGAGATACATTGAAGGATCGTTTACAGAATCTCACATACACTTTTCAATCGCATTCGAATATTCATAATCCCAAATTTCCGAGCCATAAAAAACAGTTGGTTTTATTAAAAAAATTAAACATTTTATAAAATTCACCGTAATTGAAATATCCAAATTTAGTTTGATAACTCATTACTGACATTACAGATTTAGTAGCCTGTAACACTAATGTTTCTTTTGATTTGGACCGTATTAACTTTGGAGTAAACAAAAGCTCCATATACTTACAATATTATCCAACTTAAATTCGATTATTTGTATACGACTATTTTTCATAATTCCTCAATGGGCCACCGTTTTTAATCACAATAATCTTTGTTTTTTTAAGGTTGCAATTCATTCCAGTAGTATCACTAAATGTTTTCACAATATTTATTTGTTCTTTTAAACGTACTGCAGTTTCTGCCCAATGCTTGGGATTATGAGAAGATAGGAAATTAAAACATAATACTGATATTTGAACTGACGTTGTATTATATGATCCAGGTTTCAAGGAAGAAATCTCACCCTTAAATGAGTTCATACCCTTCACCATTTTTCTGTATTGGAAAGGATCAATTTGATAAGGAAAGTTTCGGAATAGAAATGTATCCAAACTTGTAATTTCATCAGCAAAACGAACCCATACAATTACTATTTAGGTAGCGATTTTATATATTTATAGTAACATAGCATATAGAAAGAGAGCATGTTCAGATTGGTTTGCCCACCCCAAGCACCCTGTCCAAAATATAAAATAAAAACCCAGTACATTTTATATAACAAATCATTCACTATCTTCTCATGGCAGATGCATATCTTTCATGCCTACATTTTAACGTGCGCTTTGCAGATCCTGGAATGTTTTCTTACCTTTCGTATATAAGTGTGTGTGTATGTGTGTGCTTGTATGTCTATGTGAGTGAGACCTACTTTATCATTTTACCGAAGTCTGCCTAGGTCAAATATCCTCGTCCTCTGAAGTCATTCATATTGAACAACATTTCAGCCTTCTCTTCTGCATTACCTGAATCATTTACAAAAGTTTTTAATGGATCATATAACAAATATTTTAGAATACAAATCAATAGAATATGATAACGGAGTTGAAGTGAATATGAGATTTGGAGAGAAACCCACAAACTCTGTACTTTTCATAAAATATTTATAAGAATTCACCAAGTTCTTTGATCGAACTGCTTCCTCCTTTGGTGGGAGATGCGTCAAGATACAATTTACGTAATCGATAAAACTTCTCTAGATCAAATGCCAGACTTTAAATATAAAAAAAAAAAAAAAAAAAAAAAAAAAACTTTCCTGAATTCTTGTATTCTCATATGGAATACCATACTTGAAAATGTCAAAACGGAAAGCGATTTCTAAAAAATGTAAAAAGCATATTACCCTGCAAAACCGTAGAGTTACTTCTTATTATCTTTCTGGTGATCGCAAATACCCTATTATTCATTCTAGGGTCAGAAAACAATGTAGCGACATCAAAAAAGATCAGTATGACAACCACCTGATAGATAATCCCGTATGCAACTGTGGGGTAGAAGCAGACGTACATATCATTATATTTTCATTTGCACTCGATACACAGTTCAAAGGAAAATTCTTAACCTTAACAAAATGCTCGTTCCCATCTCAACAAACAGTTTACTTTTTGGCTCACCTGAACTCGAAACTGAACAAAATAGTAATAACTTAGTTGTTTTGTTATTTTTGTTTTTTGGGTTTTTTTTTTTTTCAAAAGTAAATTAAGGACACAAGGCATTTTAACTAATGCTTCTTTCTCAGATTATAAATATAAAGGGATTATTATTTTGTTTCCTCACACAGTACAATGACCAATTGATAGTTGATGTAAGAACATTAGATATTAAATTCTATTCTTTCCGAAATTTGGTAACCTCTTGCTTACTTGCCTTGGATATCATATTTTCCTTTTCCCATTATCTTTTAATTTTCAGCACATCTTATTAGTTGTCCTTTTTTAAATTTGTTTTGTTTTTGTTCATTTGTTGGTTTGTTTGTTTGTTTGTTTGTTTTTTTGTTTTTTTTGTTTTTTTTTTTTTTTTTTGGTGGTGGGGTCTGCCGCTAGTCATGTTGATTAATTAGTACGACTATATTTGTATGGGGAAGGGCTTATCTAATGTTGTGAGAACTTGTAGCCCGACCCCGTTTGCATAATATAGCAAATAAAATATGTTTAAACCAATAAACTTTATCAAAGATCACCTGTCTGAATTTGTGCCCAGTATCACTGAATTTATGCACGTGAAACACGCTTAAAATCTTTCTGGCATGAAATATAATTACTTGGAGTTTTATTTTCTTCTGTAAAATAAAATGGATTTTTAACATGCAGGGAATAATTAGTAAATCAGTGATATACACTAAAATACTAAAACATAGGGGAATTTGTATTTATATATTATGTTTTCTTGTTGCACAAGTAGCTTACAACGTCATATATTCTTCTTTAAATGAAAAAAAAATATTTAAAAAAAAATAAAATAATAATAATAATAATAATAATAATAACGACGACGACGCTGCTGCTCCGAAAGAGACAAGAAAGAGAGAAAGAAAGTTGGGGGTGATAACTAGATTGTTGATGGCTGCTTTTTTTTTTTTTTTTTTTTTTTTTTTTTTACGGGCACATTATATGATAGAAACATATAAATAATGGAGTAAGGAAGAGGTGTGATGATTATTGATATATTTAAAACAAACCAAAAAAATGTATTGCTATATAGGCACTTAAAATCATTAGTTTATTAGTGACTATAAAAAAGGGTGGAAGTACAGCTAGATGGAAAAATACTATAATTTGTTATTATTATTATTATTATTTTTTTTTTTTATTATTATTATTATTTTTTAATTGTTTTTTTTTTTTTTTTTTGGGTACAATTACACCTAGTAAACTTATTAGCTAAAAATATAGTGAAAATCCAGCAACAGATTTAAAAAAGTTATTACTAAATCTGACAGATCCGCTCTAGAAAGTCAGGACTCAAAGTAAAGTCGCCAACCATTATTAACCGTGAGAAATTACATTCCTTTTTTTTTGGAGATCAAATGTGAGGACTGACTTAGTATTATAGGATTATCATAAACCCTTTATCAGCCATTTTCAATACACCGAAGATTATCATAAACCCTTTATCAGCCATTTTCAATACACCGAAGATTAAAAGAACAACAAGAAGATAAGCAATGAGCGTGTTTAAAGAGGACGGGGATGCTATCAACACTGAGGATCAATAGTGAGTCATTAATTATATACAAAATTTTTATAAATACACTTATTTGTCCATTACCATATGCCTGCTTTTATCACACTAATTTACACTGTCAAGAAGACAGACACGTAGAATTTTCAGGGACGCTTCAACAGAAAGAGAGATTTAAAAAAAAATAAAAATAAAAAAAAAATACAAGGACATATCTCTTATGGGAGTTATAAAAATCTAAATATTTATTAATTACATTCTTATCTCAAAATTGCAATAACTAACATTAACTATCTTTGGTGGTAGTAGCTGTTTTCCTTAGATCTTATTCATTGATCTTTTCTGAATGCAGCAATAACGAAAGTCATGGGGGAAAGGGGAAATAACTCTGCCCATTTGCCCAGTGGGGCACTAACATTTATTTATTTATTTATTTATTTATTTATTTATTTATTTATTTATTTATTTATTTATTTATTTATTTATTACAACTTCCGTGTGTTTTACTACTAAACTATCTTTATATACAGTCGTTTTACAACACATCACAAACAAGTAAAATTATTAGGAGCAGTTGCAAATCCTACACGTCACATGAAAATGAGAGACACATACTGCAACTAGTGTTGTGCTGCTGTTCAATGAAATGCATTCAACTGCCACCAGTACCACGCCTTTTATTTTTAAATACATTACTGTGACTTCAAACACACACACATATATATATATATATATATATATATGTGTGTGTGTGTGTGTACACACATATGTGTGTGTGTGTGTGTGTGTGTGTGTGTGTGTGTACGAATTAAAAATGCTCTAACCTGTATGGATCCTCAGATCTTCCCTAATGTTTCAATACATTTTAATACACATAATCAATCTCTATGTGATTTTTCTTTCATGACAATCGAAACTGTGCATGGAGAGATGAACAGACTGATAAAAGAAAGTTACTGGATTAATCGATTAGATATTTTGAATCCGATGGCCTTAATACTAAGACATTATATACAATTGTATCAAATTTTAATACAAGAATTTAAATGTTGTATACATATGGCTGTTTGTCTCTATATTGAGATTTCACTGATTGAGTTTTCATTAGAGACTCATGTATCTTTCTGATCCCGTTATATATATATATATATATATATATATATATATATATATATATATATATATATATATGAGATTGTTATGATAATGCATATAATTTATGATGTTATGTCATTGACGTAATAGTTTATAAATATATAGACGCCAGCCGTTTCTGTACAAATATGTTGTGCTTTGTGCTCGAAGAAGCATATAGTAAATGCGAAACTAGTCGCACAAATTTATCGGCGTTTTTGTTGTTGTTTTTTTAAATTATATATATATATATATATATATATATATATATATATATATATATATATATATATATTGTGTGTGTGTGCGTGTGTGTGTGTAACAGAGTAAATGTCAGTCTAGTCTATCTATATGGTCTGGATCCCATGAGTTCACTTTTATCAGAGACTGATAACATACAAGAAATAAAAGGACAACACTCCGTGGAAGACTAGTGTATATTAGTATATTATAGTCTATGTATATTAGTATATTATAGTCTAATCGCATTCGGGACCTACAAGTCCCTTTTCGAAGGCAAACACTCGCGAAAGAGGCACACAAAAACAACAATAAACACATGTTAAAGAATGTATATATGCAAAATCACACATCATCTACTTGTTTCTACAATCATACACAAGAACAAATTCTCATATTTAATGAGAGAACTAAAATTCTTTCTCATTCCATACAGTTCAGTCAGTCGATCGAGACATATTTTGAGGTTTGTATATATATATATATATATATATATATATATATATATATATATATATATATATATATATATATATATACACACACACTGTAGAAAAGAGATAGATAACAAATTAAGCCGTTAAACCTTGAGGTGCACGAGTGATAAGAAGAAGAAAAAAAATCCGACAAGATTGAAAATTTCTTTTAAGTTTTAAAATTAGGGCTAATGCTGTGAAGAATGACAAAGGTCACGGGCCCTCTCAAGACGTTAAGACTCGGATATTATTAACTGCATTTTCAAAGTCCTGTTTCCGCGGTGACGAGTTAATTAATGCACGCAGAAAATGTCTTTATTCTTTTAGTTCAGCCGTCCCTGTAAAATGTCAACGGAAAGTCCTTGCAGTATCGTCGCAATGGAACCTTTAATTTAAACAGACGAGAATTTAATGGCCTAGAATTCACTCATGAATTTCCACTGGTCAAAGTAAAACTGTTATGCCCTTCTAATAACTGAAGCAAATGTTGTCATTATCAGAAATTAGTCCCAAAAATAAGGAGAATATCAGTGTACACTTCCTGTTTTATCTGTTCTTGTTGTTTTTCTAACTTTTTTTTTTTTACAAGAAATTTCTCAGCGTAGTACAAATTTACAGTATATTTTCAATATCAGAAGTGAAACGTTATACTTTCATTTTTCAACATCTTCTTGTCGAGATAATTTATATGATATATTATAATATTTTGTCTCTATGTTCTGCTCTGAGCTCATACATACATATATATATATATATATATATATATATATATATATATATATATATATATATATATATATATATATATATATATATATATATATATATACACATTAATAATAATAAATAAATAAATAAATAAATAAATAAATAAAAAAATAAAAGAATACATAATTAAAATAAAACTTGAATTAGGTATCCAACAAATAAAACAAACAAGGGGAATTTAAATGAATGTGGTAGAAATTGTAAAATATGTTAAAGATTCGCACAAACAGATGAATGTGACAAAATTGGAAATCAATTTAGGACAGATAGTACAATTATTGTCGTTCACATAATTTAGTTTATGTAACTTTTTTGTGACAGATGTAAGTATTAACAATATATAGTGGAGACAGGATGAAAACTAAAAGACAAAATTAACTGGTACTTATGTATTTTAATTTAAAAAAAAAACAAGCAAAAATAAAATTCCTTTGAAGATTTTAACATTTTTGCCATTGAAAGAGTAAAGACAGAAAGAAAGATAATGTATTACAGGCTTGAAAGAGAGTCAGTATATATATATATATATATATATATATATATATATATATATATATATATATATATATATATATATATATATATATATATATATATATATATATATTCGTATATTGAATTTATTATAACAGGACATGGAAGGGGCGCTCAACAAAAGATGGTAAGGTTACATGCACAAATTACGTGGCTTTCTCATGGTGATTACATGCACAAATTACATAGCTTTCTCATGGTGAACATACACAAATTATATAGCTTTCTCATGGTGATTACATGCACAAATTACATAGCTTTCTCGTGGGGATTACATGCACAAATTACGTAGCTTTCTTATGGTAATTTTTTGTTGTTGTTCTTGTTAACATCTATGTACATTACGTAATGTTGCCAAGAGATTTTGTCTAAGCGTCAGATACAGAGGCACTGAACTTACACTCGAAAGAGTCAGCTTTGCTGCCGTCACGTATTATTTCATAACAAATATTATTTATTTATGTGTTCTGTCTTCTTTCCTTTGTTGATTTTCTGACATAAAATATCTTTGGAGTAAAAACAGATATCAAGAAAAGGAGACTTGGTCTGAATACAACTATGTCATTGTTAATTTTACAACAACAAAAAAGGTGAAGATTTGTACAATAATACAGACATAAATGCAAATTTGAATATGAAGAGGACTATAGAGAGGCCTGGGTTAATGTTTTTTGTTTTTGGGGTGTTTTTTAGACCCCAATAAACGCTGACCCAGAGCTACAGAATCCAACTTCGTCTGTCGCAATATCCTCGTCCTTTTGTACAAAGAATTATATTGAGAACTACTTTCGTTCACATAGCACAATATGGCGGAAGAACACTTAGTTCTTTCCACCAATCACATTTGAAATTATTTTAAAATGCTCGGTCAGTTATACGGATCATATCTCGAATATATGCCGATAACTGCCATTTGGACCGCCTCTGATTGACCGAGAAGTTCGCTGACAACTGCGTCACACTTCTGGTACTTAAGACCGCAGAGAACTAGCATCATCCATCTTCGTGAAAGTACTGAATCTCTGTACTTTTTTCCCATGATACACTGAGTCCATTAGTCTGGTTCCCTACTTCGTATGCTTTCTGTTACGCAAACTTCATAAGTTCCGGTGTTTTAAAACCGATCACTTCTAATTTGGCGTTATGGGATTGCGGACTACATGCAAGATTTACTAACCTCCGCAACTAAAGAACTTGACAATGTGCAAAACTACGCATCTTCAAAATTGAAGATTTGACAACTGAAGTGCTCCAATACACATGGGTTACTAGTATTTGACCTTTTGCAAAAATACATGTTATTACATTTTTTTTAAAGAAGAATTTTACTTACTTTAAATTACAATCAAGACATATATTAGACTGATCTTCGCAAGTCATGAAAATAAACAAAGTAATGGGGCCAAGTGCTTGAAACTATTTTGTTACCCTTCACATAAAGACGTGACCTCCGAGTTGGTCGGAGTAGGGATAATATCCAAAATTGGATAGTAAATCGCCATATAGCGGAGGCGCATTATTTAGCGGCTCTTAATGCGAGACAAAAATGTGCCTTGGATGTAAGTTGGCGCAATCATCTACAAAAAAAAAAAAAAAAAAAAAAAAAAAAATCATGCATTTTGATTGCTGGAAATGTCTCCGCAAAAAAAGAAACCAAATCTATTCGGACCAACTCTACTATTTCTACGACTGAATTGATTGTAGGATGGACCGAGATGTGACAAATGAAAAAAAAAATAGTTCGATCATTCATAACTTATCGGTTAATCCTTGTTTCGTAAATAGCCGAAGTAGTCCGAATGCAGTTATCGACATACATTCGAGATATAATCTGTAAGATTGACCTCGAAGTTGCGAATGCTACGAACTCCGCTACACGACTAACTAATCGGAAGACACAGATTTTACTAGTTACCGGCCATTGATATTGGCTTGCCCATTTGGGCGGGGCACCAGCGAAGACCGAAAAGTTTTGAACGCATTGAACTATTTTTTCATTCGCAACTTCTCGAACAATCGAATCCTAGAAATAGCCAAGGTGGTCTGAATAGACTGCGGTTTCTTTTTCTTTTCGGGGAAATTTCCGTCAAACAAATTTTTTTTTCTTTCTGCTAATTAATACTCTGACATACTACCGAGGCATATTTGTGTCTCAAAGAAATAGCAGAGGCGATCAGAATGATCTGAAACTACTACTGTAGCCGCTATTGCATATACATGTAGCTGATCCTCTTTCAGAATATATCGGTGCCATAAGGCTGTTTTGACCCCAGGGTCATCTAAACCTTAGTCCATCGTCTCCGCGCATTAGTACACGAGCATATTTACTGGATCCTGCCTTTCTTCTCTAATCACAGATTGAAATCAAAAAAAAAAAATTCGAGATATAAACAACCAGACTAGGTTAGGTTGTTCAGATGCGCTTCGCTGCGAGGTTATCGGTATATTGTGACGTTTGCGACGTGCTACATTGTAACGTCGTCACCCTGTGCTCCATCCCTGTAAGTAAAGAATTCTTTACCATTTCCTCTTACGTATTAGGCAAGATTTTCAGATTCTGCACTAAAGCCATTGTATAAAAACGATTGGAGAACATGCTATCTAAATTGAAAGTGATAGTTATCAAAGCGTACGGTCTTCCCAGGTGACATTTTGTCACCAAATGTACATCATTGTGGCAGTGATATTATCCTTCCAACGTGAGGTATCCACTGGGAGGAGTATGCCAACTAACGTCATACGTACGTCAATCACCATCACACCATCATAGCGTTCAGTACGTTGACGTATCGATTGTGATGGCTTATTCTTGGCTGAAGCATTCCCAGTTTAATATTTTTCAACAACGCATTAGTCAATATGGGGGAAAAATAACTCCATATAAACAAGAGTACTCCAAAAAAATCAGCATGTTTATTTCATGAGATGTCCTTGTCACACAATGGTTCTACTTTTCATGAGATGTCCTTGTCACACAATGGTTCTACTTTGCCTTGCGCACGTTAGCGTGTGACTGAATTATCTGCCATTTTCTGGCTATTTCCACCTTTTTGAGCTGTATCTCTCTATCGAAATATTCCGAGGTGGATTTTTTGTAGCCTCGTTTAAACAGACATCTCCCGTGGCTCCATGAATGATAGAGAGAAATATCTTTTTAGTTTGGCTTCTACAATGTTTGAGCCTTCTATCGGTAACAGTGACTAAAGAAGCATTTTACCAGACTTTCGTATGTCGTATATCTCACGGAGCCATGCGAGAGTCTGGTTTAACTAGATAAGGATTTTGGTGTAAAAGCCACGAGGTGTTCCTATTCGCAATGGAGGTACAATCGGAACACTATTGGCCTTTTCCGTCGTATCTTTTATGGAAGACACCGCTGGAGGCTAATGACTCAAACCCATACAATTTATATGTATTCCTACAATTACTTCCAATTTCTTCTCCCGGCTTTGAGCAAAAAAGTGATATTTTGATTACAACATCGTGAATTATTTTAATTGTTTTCCCGCTCTTTTCGAAGAAAAAGCTTGTGGTACACTATCCTGTTCGCCATGATCGCTTGCAGTGTTGACGATTCCTACAGCATTTGAAATGAAAATTTAAAATGTTCGAAAGGGGTATGTAGGGTCGATACAAAACAGTTGGGGAATTTTGATCCACTATCAGGAATGAATAGAGAAAGTGCGAAGACATGCAACCTTTAAAATGAATATGTTCATTGCAACATACGAGATTTTTCTTAATAGTTAAATTGCATTTCACATTCCTAACTTTAGTACTATTAAATTCATGACAAGTTCGTAACTTACGACTAGGAGAACGCTAGGCGGATGTGGGAAAGAACTCGAAAATTGTGTAAAACATATATCGCATACCCTCGCATTAAGGTTACGTGGAGTACTATATTTAGGAGAAAATACTTTTGGTATGAAATCAAAGGTCTTTAAAAGCTAAGAGATCCTACACGTTTCACCGGAAATGCACTAGATATCCAGAAACAAGTCTTTTAAAAAGCTTTCATTGGATTGATTTTAAAACAGGTGAGAAAACAGAACGTATCCGTCGGCAATTAGTCGTCATAGCCCTTGAAGGTTATCTTTCCTGCATCGAAATTAGGAATTAATGGCTTAATTAGTTTTCTTTGCGTAATGTTTAATTTTCCAAAAGGTACAGAGCAGTATCAGCGGCCGTTGAATGGTAAAGGTGCGATGAGTTATGGCTTGCGGCCCTGTTCTCGCATAAATTAGCCGGATTTTAGAGTCCTATCGTATACAACCAAATGGGATTAGCATGAAAGGAAACTGAAACGCTATTTTCAAACGTTGGGGACGAAGTGATTAAATGAAATGAAAAACATCGATTTATTTCATGCTGGTTTGAGATTGCATTCAAATTAGGGGATAAATTATGTAAAGAAATTCCGTTTGAAAATTCAAATATTTGTTCCAGAATGTTCGATATTACATCTCAGTACTACCCCATCCCGACCTATTCACAAACACAGTTTGGCGACTTATTTACATATAAATAGACTTTTCTACCTTCAGAAAAGATGTTATGACTCTGTTACACCTGTGATACGCATACTGCATGAATGCATTATGTAAATAAATTGTTAAGGCGTGCAATTTTTTTTTTAAAACGTGCATCGCTTAATGCGACGTAAAATCAAGACAGACGGTAACATGAGTTCTTCGACAGATGAATGGTACTAAGGTCATATTTTCATGCATACACAGGCAATATTGGCAAATATCCCCCAATATACTTACACGGAGTCTAAAAAAGATCACATCCACATAGTAGTTTCATGCGTTTAAAATAATATTTAAATGTCATCTAATCTTTGTTAGTCATTTTTAGTGCTGTCTACGGTAAGTCGTTGACGAATGTATTTTTTCTAACACTTTTTTAAAGAATACGTCAAAGTTGACTGATATGCAAAAGCTCTGTGACATTCTGTGCTCGAATTTTCGTACGTACTTTTTTTATTATTTTTTTTACGCAATTAAAATCTGATTTTATTCAGACAGTGGATTTTATATCTGAACTCATTGAATAAGGGATTTATGATACGAGTCAATTAATGTCTATTTATGATACGAGTCAATTAATGTCTATTTATGATACGAGTCAATTAATGTCTATACTTTGCAAGTCTTTGCTACCTAAATACTGAAATTATTAAAACCATAAAAATAGCATAGGAAAAAACAATGATGTATCACATGATCAGATGTTCTGATGCTGTGACCAATACAACGTCAACAAAATTATAGATGGAGCCAAGTATTCAAAATATATTGCCTTCTTCGAGAAAACTGTTCACCTATAGTGTTTTTTGATGGGATATGATATCCGAGGCGAGGGCACTATACCTACTCAGACAAGACTATAGGAAGACAGTTCCCAAGGGAGACGGCAATAATTAGTACATTACATGACGTAGTGTGACGTCATGTAGCTACGGCGTGTGGTAATAGTTCCCGCTGGAACAGGTATAATCCCCGTAGTCAAGTATAGCATCCCTTAGTCAAGCGGAAATGCATACTGTACGAAAGATTATCCCTGTAACGTAATGTACTAATATTCTAATATTGCCTTCTCCAGAGGGATATGTTCTACAATGTGGTTCAATGGGTATATATGACGACGGTGCAGAGTAATAGTGCCAGCTGGAGCAGGTGTAAAGACCATAGCCAGGTACTGTATCCCAGAGTGACGGGAAAGTGCGTACTGTCCTATATAAAAAATAAAAATTAAAAAGAATTGTTCATTCGATATTAAAATCCCTAAGGGACGCTATGGTTATGACGTGATATTAAACGTAATCGCCGCGTCGCATGCACTATCAAAACAAGCGTTCTGCAGAAGCCGGAGTCTCATCTACGTCCGTGTGTTGCCGTACCACCACTGTATCTGACTTGAAGAAACTTGAACATTGGCTGCCAATATCTTACCAAGCTAACACAGTTGAGACAGATATGAGGGGTGTGTATTGAAAGTAATTTCAATTACTTCATATAATAACATTTGTCATGGCTTCAAACGGTTTTCACTCTCAGCACTAGTCGTCTTCTTATCAGCCATCAGCCTGTAGTATTTAAACCTATATATTCGAGGTCTCTCATTCTTTCTATGGTTGTGTGTATTATCTCTCCCTGAGGTATGGCCTGAAATTCATACAACTTTCAAGACCGAAACTGAGATATTTCTCTCATGACAGGACCAAGGGGACAGCGTAATAAATTATATCCACAAAGAGTGACGCTTATTATCAGACAAAGCTATCCTCAGCAAAATTTTAACAATAGTTTTAAATTGGGGTGGTGGGCTGGGGGTGGTGGTTAGACTTATCATCCAGCATGGTCTTATCATCGGATTTTCATCTGCTTCTTGCGAACCTGCAGGCTAGACAATCCGGTTACAGAAGTGGCCCCTGAGTTTCAACCCAACAAGTTCATTATATTATTAGATCTTACTTGCCGTTTTGGTCTTAAGTTGGTCTTAAAGCTCCCGCCTGAAAAATAGCAAGTCGGAAGCATCAGCTACTTCAGCTGGCAAAGAGTTCCAAAGAGGAACTCACATTGGGAAAAAGAGCTGTATTTATGGACATCTGTAGAGGTTGTATACTGTCTAAATTTTACAGAATTATTTGATCTTGTCCTGGAAGATACAGAGGCGAGAAATTATGGTGTTGTAATGTCTAATAAGGATGTTGATGACTTTGCATAACATTGTAAGCTGTTGTTTTGTTCTCTTTGTTTCCACTGACTCCAGCCAAGTTGTTCAATTACCTCACGCACACTGCTTCCAAGGGTAAATGGAACCCGGGGCGACGATGATGGCCCAAAGGGCCAGAATAAGAGGCCCGAATTTTTTATCAGCGGTTTTGGAGCCCCAAGTGCTCGGGCGCCCGGGGCAACCGCCCCGGCCCCCCCCCCCCCCCCCCCCGTTAGTACGCTACTGCTATTGCGTTATTTATTGGTAGTGTTATCTATCTGTACGACGCTTTACCATCTCAGCTTTGTCCTTATCTGGTTAGGGTATGGGCTCCAAACAGTAGCACAGTACTCCTGAGTGCCACAAATGAGTGAAATATATGCAGAGGCCTTAGTCTATGGGTTGCTGATGCGTAAATTCCTTTGCAAAAATCCCAACATGCTGTTAGCTTCTTCCACTGTTCTGTCAATATGGTTTGGCCAGGAAAGCTTTAATGAAATATCCACTTCCAGATATTTAGCAGAGCTGGTGCCCTCCAGGTTTTGTCCTTTAAGACTGTATGTGAATAGTACTTGGGTCCATTTCCTGCTTAATCGGAGACCATTACACTTCTTGGTATGAAAAGACATTCCCCGCTTGGTACGGTTATTCATATCATTTTTAAGGGATTTGCAGGATGAAAAGACATTCCCCACTTTGTACGGTTATTTGTATCATTTTGAAGGGATTTGCAGGATGAAAAGACATTCCCCACTTTGTACGGTTATTTGTATCATTTTGAAGGGATTTGCAGGATGAAAAGACATTCCCCACTTTGTACGGTTATTTATATCATTTTGAAGGGCTTTGCAGGATGAAAAGACATACCCTACTTTGTACGGTATTATAAAAGTTACCTCCCTTTAAAGCAATGGATTGCCTCCCCATGGTAGGTGTTTTATACAAATTTAACTGTTTGTAAATACATATTTTTCAATGAATTTATATACATTAGTTTGACTCATCTTCATTGACATAGCTATTATCAGCTAAAAATTAATAAAGAATTCATGTTTTATTTATTATGCATTATTATCAAAATAACTACTGTGGAAAGGTAACTCTATGATAGGAAGTGAAACAACCTACATGATGCTAAAAGAGTCAATGAACTTGAGTGGACACTCAAACTAAAATTATGTTCCTGTAATGCAGTGGTTCCCAAACCCCGGGTCGAGACCCAAATGTACCATTTTATGGTACTGCATTTTGGGTTTCAAAAGATGGTATTTAGGGTCGCGATCAAAAAAGTTTGGGAATCATTGCTGTAATGTATCCCATGTCTGTCATTTTTTTAAAACAATATTTTCATGTAAGTAATTAAAACGTTGATATTATTTATAAACCTTTTTTTAAATACCAGTTTGTTGGATATCAAATGTCAAGAATGCATCCAAATCGAGGAACTTCGTGGATATGGTACCAGGTCATTAATGATCCTCACCATGACTTTCATCGTCCCTATCGTCGTCGTTGATGTCGTTATTATGATCATGATGATGATTGTTGTTGTTATTATTATTATTATTATTATTATCACATCCATCGCCACCACCACCATTACCAACTTAATCATCATCATCATCATTAACCAAGCGGGCATCGAGTTAAAGATTGGAATTTATCATTTACGGACTTAACCAGCATGTCCAACCTCACAGCCAACACTAAAATGAGCACGTGTATAGAAGTGATGCTAGAATGGAAACAGGAGTCTGTGGTACGTTGATACATCAAAGACTTCCCCCATAAGCTGACCTCATTTCTACGTGAATGTATCCATATAAAAAAGTTTAAAATAACGATAAGACCAGTTCGAGAGGAAGCAATTTATATTACATTTCAATGAAAGGCAATTCTACGGTAGATTACATGGTAGAAAGGTATTTTCAAAACGTATATTGATAGTTTTATGGGGCAGATGAAATGTCTCCTTCTTCTTTGTGGCGCACTGGTGACTGGTTATAGCTAATTCAAAGAAGGGGGATTGGATGCCGTACCACGCTGGCTGCACGTGTTCATATTATATATAACCATGATGTTGAAGATATAAATCAACACGTCCTAATTAAAAACATAAATCTCTGAGGAAAATTTAAATTCATCGTTACCTGCGTCATATAAATGCCAAATTAGTATTGTGCTCAAAACAGCCGGAAGATACATACAAGTATTCCACAAATGTCTTGCTATATCAAGCCATTACTGTAGGTAATTATACCTATTGACAACCGAAGTTGCGTGTGTAACTGCTATATAGGTCACTGTACTAGAGACATCTCGACACGGACTCGAGGAAATGATAATATTACAGTCGGAGTAGTATGACAAGGAGCACAGTTTTGGCCCCTATCATTTCCCCTCATCTGGTAAGGTTATATATAAGGACTCTGCTCGACATGCGAAATGGTCACTATACATGTACAACTTTCTCTGCATTAGGCTTAGAGGTCTTAGAAAAAAGAAAACAAGTGAACTTACGTCTACAATCTCTAAATGTTCTGGTATAAAATAATACAGGATTAAGACAGGACGCATAATACAGGACTAATACAGGACACATAAATGTAACAGGTCCTTACACGTTTTCGTATTATGGCATTGCAGCTCTGAGTTTGAAATTCTCGAGAATCAATAGCTGGTGACCAAAAGATTTTGTTTTTCAAACTATACGACAGTAAGCGCAAGGACTTGAAATAAATCTCAAAGAATCAGTTTAATAAGTTGTCTTATTTCAGGGTGGGGTTTTTTTTTTTTTTTTTTTTGGGGGGGGGGGGGGTAAATTTTGTCTTGTTCTTAAACCAGTAGTATTACAATATATTAATTTTTTTTAGAAACCGATAAAAGTCGTACAATCGTCAACAGAAATAACAAAATTTAGACGCAACGATTCCGATTGAATAGTGTACAAATTACAGACATTTTAGAATAAGCAAAATAGAATTTGCTTTTCAACTGCATTTTATCGGTCACTTTGCTAATTAATATTGTTACTCATATAATAAGACCTATACGAACTCTTGACTTTCGTTCTTATATCTGTTGCTCACTTTTGTCTGTCGCTATGTACTATGTAATTTCTAAACTAGTTCTCTGTTTCAGATACTTTGCTCAAGAGCAAAACTTACGTGACAAAGAAGCAAAGGTCCATTATACAACCCTGGAAAGCAGTGTTTGGGTGATTTCCATGAAATAGCTATATATAAAAGTTGGATGATTTACAGATTGCGCACGAAAAAAGAAAAACATTAAAACTAATCGACTGCAGAGATAATGTTAAAATGAAGACCTAAAAGCTAAATGACCGTGGTTACTGTGTGGAAAAGCGTTGTCGAGGCTCAAGGTGTTATAACATTAAGCCTCGAAGCCACGAAACTGTTTGGTCACACAAATTTAACTCATGCTCATTTTTTTTATATAAATATTTTAATACAAAAATGATCTTCTATAACAGCACACAGAGGGAGGATGGAATAACGAAAAGTTCGGAATTATCTTATTGTTGGCATTTTTAAATACATCTATATTCAAATTCTAAGCATGGTTGGTAATTGTAAGTCTTGAGTCTAACTTCAATTTGTGTGCTTAGAAAATTTTTAACTGTCGAGATCTATTCAAGTGGATCTCTAAGAAGTCTTGAAATAAAATATATTTGTGGTATTAAAGAAGTCTTGAAATAAAATATATTTGTGATATTAAAGAAGTCTTGAAATAAAATATATGTGTGGTATTAAAGAAGTCTTGAAATAAAATATATTTGTGGTATTAAAGAAGTCTTGAAATAAAATATATTTGCACAATTAAAGATTATGCTTAGCCTTCCTGTCAGAAAGTCAGCATTTTTAGAAAAAAATGCACTAATTTTGATTTACTAAGGTAATTATTACATTGTACAAAGAAAATATGCAGGGGTTATTGCGGTAATGTAAAACTAAAAATTTTCAAACTTTTTTTCCCAAAATATGGAATTGGTTTAATTGATGTTCTATCCATGATTTGAGAAAATGAAGCATTTCCCTTCTCGTGTCTTAATCATACAATGTTTTCGTTCCCCACAACCTGCTCAGATACTTGTAATTCTCTCCAGAAATAAGAGCCGCGGTGGCTCATTGTTTGGCGTGACGGACTCGCGACCGAAGGGTGCAGGTTTGAATCCTGCGATTGGATCAGTCTAGGTCGGCTACCGCTGTTTGTCCTTGGGCAAGGCACTTTACTTCAATTTACTTTACCCCTCGTCACTAAATAATCTTTTTGTGTTGCTGTGCCGTAAAACAATAAAAGCAACTCAGTCGATACCTTATTCTGTATTACTTATTTTCAAGTGCTGTAATAGCTATTTACTGAATTTCAATCTTCTATAGCTTGTTATTTTGTTATACGTTTGGATGTGAAACTAATACACTGCAAAATCCATCCGCAATTATCAGTAAATTACATAGAGATTACTGTACACTGACTTGCCAGTGTTATCTCGGACAAGTCTCTTTAAATCTCGAAACATTAAATCATGAAAATTCGAATTCCAGCTCAAATCCACGAATTCAGATAGAAATCTGTGCTACCGGTATTTGTCAAGCATGAAAGAAAGCACATGTCAAAACAATTGTGACAACTTACATATTTTTGAAATCATATTAAATCAAGTTTAAAAAATATTGTTTTTAAACAACAATATCCAGAGCAAGAAGCTGAGTAATGTGTCAAATACGGGTGCAAGTTTCATGACTTAAAGTTTTGAGGATACGGAGACAGGTATGAAACTGACATGTTAAAAATGAACACTTCTGATTTTTATATTTGAGAAAATTTAAATTCAAAAGAACTTTAAAATGGGTCTGATTCATAGCAGAAAGTAATAAAGAATCTTTCACACACATACACACAAAGACACACACACATATACACAAAGACAAACACACACATAGACAAACACAAATGGGTCTCCTTTCTTTCACCAAGCAAAACGGAATTTTTTATGTTGAAAGTTCTTTCGTTATATGGAAAATTCAGAATATGTAAATAACCCCCAAACTGTCCAATTTTAAATGTCGTAGACACAGACAAATATTTATCCACAGGCGGGATAATAAACATATGCACAATACTAGCTCAGCGAGCTATTTTTCCTGACTCGTATCAATTAATCAATAAAACAACATATTTCTGTATAATGTACAAGAAAATAGGAACATCGCGTGTACATTTATAAAATATAACAGGATTGCTTACATAACATAAAGCTACCAATATTATCAAGAAGTGGACTGTGATAAAATTACATTTACAAATATATTTTGTGCAAATAGTTTATCATTATGCTGAAGCTTCATGTGACTGTAAAATATGGAAACTACGCAAGTAACTGTTTAAACTTGTTGTTTTATTTTACATTCTTTTCTTTCGAAAAACCGAATGCAGTTGCTGAGCGTGATGTTACCTTGAGTACAGTGGCGGCGCGAGGGTTCGAGGCGCCCGGGGGCAGTGTTCTTTAGTGGCGCCCCTACAGAGGCGCCCGGGGGCAATGTTCTTTCATGGCACCCCTACTTTGCCACAGAGAAC